>WTXV02026427.1:0-12513 GCA_009823435.2 Nymphicus hollandicus | reverse complement strand
AAATTCTCTCACTTCACTTTTAAAGGTATATACCACAAAGAATTCAAAGAGCATGCTCAAAGAGGGGTGATCTCACTTTGGAGGTGGATAACATTAGAGATGGAGGTATGGTTTTGTATTATAATATATTAAAATGTATTATAATATATTAAAATGTATTATAATGAAGCAAAGTTTACACAAAAGACAGCACTTTGTCAAAAGATGACAAACTGTTGGCTCAGGGTAGCAATTATGCAGTTTATCAGTTTCTAGTACCACCTAGTTCCCATCTCTGCTGGTCTTAGGACAGAGCGTGGCCACAGAATCTCCACTCTGCTCCATCCTCCGTCAATGTTGCCATGGGAACCACTGTGGAGTGCACATTCCTGGCACACCAGATGTAGCTGCATCTTCCCCTTAAAGTCCATTTTTTCTTTATGTGTGAGCAATGCTACATTTATAAATAAGTTTAATATCTAATTATTCCACAGGCAGTCAAGGTTAGTGAACTGTCTAGCTCTTCTGGTCAGACCACTTGGCACAAGGTCGTGGTAGCTGATCAGCTTCCTTCTTCATGGTGGTATATTTCTGCTTGTTATGTAAGTATGGATGGGATGCATATCCCTACTATCAAGTTCTGTTTCTCCTATGTAGTGTTTGGTAGAAGGGGCTGTTAATCTTGTCTACTAGGAAGCTAAAGAAGGAAGAGAGAGGAATCTGTCAAGCTCTTGTACTGATAGCAGAAACCAATATGGTGCCTTGCTTTGGTGTGGCTGTTGCACTGGCTAAATTTAATTCTTTTGCAAAGCCTACAGGCTAATAAGCCTAACTTCTAGATGGGATGGGGACCCTGACAGTGCTAAATGAAAGGTATTTCTCACTTGAGAATTAGGTGAATGAGGAGGGCCTATGAATCCTTTGCAGAAAAAAAGCGGGGAGGTTAACACACCTCTCATTTGTCTTTTTTATTGCATGTTAGGCAGATTACCTGAGAAAAGCTAAAAATGGGATATAAGAGGACTCAAAAATGTCTTCATTTTGAGTTTTATAAATTAGGCAGCTAAAGTTCATTTAGCCAACTTTATTGTTTTCACCTTTTTCCTTGTAATTGGAGAACGATATTCCAAGGCCAGACTGCCACCTTACCTGTTATGCACAGTATTCCTTTGGCTTGCCATGAATAGCTGTGCAGCCTTAGGCATGCAAGATGCTCACTAATGCTTACTCACTGTAGGTCTCCCCTGTTTTCTCCCATGAGCACTTTTTTCTCTTGCTCCTGAACAAAATGTTGTGTATATTGAAACTCTCAATAACCCATCCTGCAGAAGGGCTCTGAGTGCACTGCTGCTCTCTGTTTCCACCTACTTTTTTGTAACGTGATGCCCACAAGACATTGTTCTGGGAACAGCAATTAAAAAGTCCTAATAGCCTGTGGTGAGTGCCATATGTATGTTTACCTTTAGGTACTATCAACCACAAGAAGCACAAACTCCTTCTTGCAAAGGGGAAAATCATCTAGATTTTCAGGTTCATGAAGAATCTTGTAAATAGTTTTCTACATTCTCCAAAATAATTTGTTCATTTCTTTGGAATTTGAAGCCTTATTAAATAGCTAAATATGATAAGAAACACTGGCAGAAAGAAGCTGGTGGAGGTTGAGACCATACTGATGATGAGAACATTCACAGAAGCCACAGGGAAGACATCTACACTGGGAATATCCTTTGGGATCAACCTCTTCCAAAGAAGAATGCAAAACAGTCTCCATGATGAGTGCAAGGAAACTGAGTCACAGGGTGAAAGATTTCGTATCTTATGGCTTTTGGCCTCATATTTTGAAGACTTAGTTCATGTAGGTATGAAAGCTTGATAACTAAACCTCTCTCCTGACTTTCTCCATGTGCATCCCCCTCAGTTCCCCTTAGCTAATAATCTGGTCTTACTAAACCAGGATGTGTACCTGGTTTTTAGTAGCTTATCTTTTCTGATCCCTGGTTAGTCTCTTTCTTCATGGTAATGTCCACTGAGATTGTACATATAGGAAGCTTTGTCTAGCTTCCTATATGCTTTAATCTAATTTATGCAATTTTCATTAAAAAAATGGATTTACCTTATTCCCATCTCTCGTCTCTTTTTTTTTGCTTTGTCCTTTAACCCCAAGGCTTGGACAAGTGTTATAAACACTTGGGCAGACTTAAAATGATGGCAGAGAAAAATACAAATAGCATTTGGGCAGTGTTTACAGAAGTTTTTGGCTGAAATGGTCAAGGGAGCTTGTGTGCACACATAAAGCAAGCCATTTAGACACCTGGGGATTTTGCACGACTAAACCTGGACAACTAGCAGATTAAGCTGTTAATAACTGCTGGGATCATGGAGAGGTTGCTGAGATAAATTGCAAAACCAGATTTAGTTGTGTAGTTCCACCTGGGCAACTGCTTTAGTGAAGACAAATCCAGATATAAATACATATCTGGTGGTGATGCCATAGCTCTGAAACAAGCCTCCAAAGTTGATATGACTTTATAAATCAAGATTTTCCAATAAGGTGTCTTAAATTGTGAAAGTCATAGTAAAAATGAAAATAAAAAGACTTGCATATCTAGGAAGGACAATAAAACTTACTATTCGAATTTAAGCTAATATGACAATACATCTCTTATATATCATGTTTGTGTGCTGTTAGACTAAGAGAGAATTTTTCCAAATCAATTTTCCATGAAATCTTATTCATTAGTTTCCACCCTTACCCCCTCAAAGACTGTTTTTTCTTTGCTGTTTATGTGACTTTTTCTTGTTTCTAAATGGTAAAAACTGTTAGCCTTCAGCTAAAAAGAATTTTCCTTCTGGCTGATGATGTGGCTTCCTACCACTGTGCTAAATATCACCAGAAAGGATTTAATTGTTTAAAATGCAAAATGTTTGTGCACCCTGCTCCTTCAATATTGTAACAATATTTCCATAATTCTGTCTGTAATTCTAAATGTTTGGAGCAATTTCCTTATGTGATGGTATCTTGTTAGTGGCTCACATTAATGAGGTGTGCTAACTACAGCCTCTCAAAAGCTGGGATCTGTAAGACTAGACATGGAAATACGTTTCCCCAGACTGGTTTGTTCTTCAGAACATTTGGAATAGTGGTGAAGCTTTTACTCAACATATGCAGTGGCAACATCTTCAATAACATCACTGGCTGATTTTGTGCCGATTTCTAAACAGATTTATAATACTTTTTTAAAACTTTGGGACTGAATGAGAGGAAGGGAAAAAAATACTCTCAGGAAACATCTGTTCTTTGTTGCTCCTAAAAAATCAAAATGTTGGCATATTTTTATTCCAAATAAATTTTAAAAAATTATGGGCAACTAATGGAATTCTTGCTTTATTAAAAGGCAATCACAGTCTCCTTAAACTGAAGTGCTTGTTGTAATAACAAAAAAAAGACATAACTTGTAATAGTTTAGACAAAAGGATAAATCACAAAAGTCAACCAACATTGTGTTTGGAATAGAAGATGGTCACTTTCCACATAAAACCATCTCCTACAAAAGACAAACTAAAAAACCTGTGCAATCTGTTCACTTTCCTACTTTGGCCTTGGGGGTTTAAGCATACAACTCAGGATATCTAAATGGTCTGCCATAAAGTATAAAAGAGACCCATGCAAGTAGATACAGTAAGGTTATTACACATGAGACACACATACTTCAAAATAATGACTGATTTCCCAACTGCTGTCACTTTGGGACACTCAAGTGAAACCAGATTCATGGCTACTTACCAGAATTTTAGAATAAGAACAGTTGACTAAATCAATTGGAAAGTTAGGAACAAACGTTTTAAGGGAGAGGGTTCTCTATTAACTTTAACTCTTTTGGTGTCAATAGGGAGGGGGACAAAATACCATTAGTCTTAAAAACCAGCTTACTTCTCCTTACAACAATGTCCTGTTGCTGGTTACCATTTTATGAAGTAGTAACTGGTATTAACAGCTTTGTAGATAAATTTTCAGATGTGGAGAAAATTAGTGTAATGTGTTCCTGGAAACTATCTACAGGGATTTGTCTGGTAGTTTATGTAATTTGTTGACAGGAATATTACGAAAGTCCTAAAAGAAAGTGGTCCAACAACAGGCAAGGAAAGTTTTAATATTCTGGGTTTTAGACACAGACATGAGGGATAGCTTGGGTGGGTGTGCTTCACAGACAGCAATTCTTAGAAGTCCAGTAAAAGCTTAACATGGAAAATGTGCTCCCCTGTTCCTTGTCTGCTGGTGCACAATAAAAAAAAGGGTGAAAAAAAGCAAATGGAAAAAAAAAAGTTTAAGTAGTACTACATCTTAAAATAAAAATTTGTTCTATTGATAATTCCAAATATGATTTATAATACATACCTTATGACTTCACTGGGGATATTTGTCTGACAAGAATATTCTAGAAATAAAATATATATATATTATACTTAAGTACAGGAAATAATTTAAGATTTTCCTACGATGTAACAAAGTTTAAAAAAAATCCAGACAAGTTAAAAAAGAGTAAAAGTATAAGACATTCACAAATTAGCAGAATGAAAGCATCCATTCATTTTTAGCTTGAAAACTAAATGCAAAGTTGGCTTGTAAAACAGAAAATTGTAAAAAATACTTGAATAAACTAATGTATTTTAAAATTGATTTTGTCATTAAGGAAATCTTCACAGCAATGGGACCACCAAGTTATAATTGATAATTTATTGGGAAAAAAAGAAGTTTTATTTCTAATTAAATTATTTCTACTTACACATTACACTTTGACACTATTTCTTTCAGCCACTTTGTGTTTCATTTATTCTTTCATTCTTTGCATTAAACTCACTGAGGAGTCACAGAAAATCATTATGCCTTTTTGAGAACAGATCTGTAACCCTGGGATCTATTTATTCCTCAGTAACAGTAAAGGAATCATTAATGCAAAATGCTGTCTTCAGATTTCATATGAAGTCATAGCTTAGTTGTAGTGATGTTGCATATGCTTACTTAGAAAAAATATTTTTTCAGGAATTCAGACTTGAGAAAGAGCAAAAACTGATCAAATAAAATTATCAAATAACATAGCAGATTAGTAGGTGGCAGGAGGTTAAAGTTTATCTTATAATAAACTGCAAATTATTTTTTTTCTGTAATTGTCTGTGTGGCCTTTACATGTGATGCCTTTGCATCAATGGGCTATCACAACACGCATCCCTGCATATATGAGCATAGAGACAGCACTTATTAAAAGTAATAGGATACTTACGTTTTGTAATCTTGTGGAGATATTACTTTAGCTGCTACACTTTGATCACATTTTCTAGGCTACATGAGCAATCATAATAATGAGCTGAATTTTAAAAAAACTTGCAAAGCACCAGAAAGACACGATGGTAATACTGTTGCATATTAACTAAACCCAGAATTTGAAAAGGGTTTGTTTTTTTGTTGTGGTTTGGTTTATTTGCTGATAAGCTGGGGAAAAATAGAAATTTTCATAACAGACTGATATTACACACTGGAATTCAATGTCTATCAGTATACTGACTTTGGGTTTATCCATCTTTTTTTTAATAACTCCAGTTGTGTTCTACATTGGAAAAGAAGTTGGACATGTGTGTTATTTTGTCTTAACTTTCTAATTCCTCAGAGAATAGTTATTTTTAAATGGGGAGGGAAGAGTGAAAAAAAGGGAAAAGAGAGAAAAAAATATACTCTCTTACTTTCAGCCTGATATAGCCAAATAAAAGAGATTAGCTATGCTTGCAAATCAAACTAAAGCTTTAGAACCATTCTTGATGATCAGTAAATTATCTTGTAGTTAGTTCCCCTTACAGTTATGAGGGGCATTTCACTCAACAGTGCCCAGACCTACAGTTTCAAACCCAAACTACCAAATGACAGGGAATTCAAGAAATGGCCATATCTCATCTGACCTCTCTCAAAAAAGCAAGAAACTCAAAATTGCCAAAGAAAAGTTCTGAGCACAATCCAAACATTAGTTCTTTTGAATACATCAGACATTTTTTGACTAAAGTCTATACTTTTCCCTAATTTCTGGCTGTCTCAGTCTGAAATTTTGGATCATGTTTACTTCTATTAAGTCCATTGTAAACTGGAGATGATTAAAATATCATTTGTAAATCTGAAAATGAGTGTGTGTATATATAATTAAATCTTTTATCTTTCTTCAAGCATAAGCTAGCATTCATTTAAGTAACGTTATTTTTTCCAGCTCCCAAAGACCAGAAATGTACTGGGTAGTTAAGCCTTGGAGCTCCTTGTAGATATATTTGGCAGTTTCCTCAGAAATTCCTTAGAATATCTAATGGGAGAAGGATCCACGTATGTATCAAATGCCATTATAATTGGTCTGGGAAAAACATGCACACTTGAGTGGCTGGTTCTTACAAGGGGATATACTGATCTGTTGGGATGGATTTAAGAATAAAACTATAAAATAACTGAAGAGAAAATTTAAATTATATTTTAATTAATATTGAATTGTAGTATTTATACTTTTTTCCCAAAGCAGAACAAAAAATTCTTTAGTGAATTTTCTTTTGCCAAGGACTATGCAGCCGTTGATATAAGGAGCTGAGTTTAATATATATTCCTTTGTTACAGTCCTTTTGTTCCCTTAGAAGAAAAAGCAAATCATGTTTTTAACTTACTTTTGATATCACAAAAGATATTCATAGACTGCTTCATAAGCAGTATGTCACCATGTACTAGAATGAAATGATCTTAAAGCTTTTGAAATACTTTAACTTTGGGATGATGAGGAGAATATAAATAGGTTTTGGAAAAGTCTTTGGTGTCTGTACACATTTTGTTATTGGCTATTTCTGTCATCCAGAATGGATCTATGCATTTGAAGCTACAGAGAGTCATTAAGAACAATGAGAAAAAGGAAAGATATTCCCTTTCTGAGGGTGTTTTGCACAAAGAAGAGTTTGGAAGGACATTTCTGGAGCTCTTACCTGAGCTCCTCACCCCACCTACTCTGCCCAAAAAGGATTCCTTCTATTTGCTTTCTGTCTGGCACCCACTCTAGCACTTGCTGAACATTTCTCCATAGCAGGGGATATATGGAAAAGATGCTCTTGGTTGCGAGACTCTGTGGTTTTGCAGTTATGATGATCCCTGGGAAGATGAAATATAATCCTTCTGAGTGGAAACGCAGTATAAATCTGTGCCTCCCCCACCTCCTGAGTGGGTATTCTCACCACTGGACTCTTACTGGAAAAACATTTGTACCATATCTTAATTTTCAGGTTCTTTGAGCAGGGTCGCAACACAGAAGTATTCATCAGACATTAAACACTATGTGAAGACTTATCTATACAGTTTACATAGGAAAATAAACATGCTAGACTGCTGTCTAAATTTCAGTTTGCTCTTATGTTTCTAAGTTCTCTCTCAGGTAGGCTCTCAGTGTGCTGGCTGCTGTTTCCCATGTCCTCTCTATGTAAGACTAAATAGTAATTCCTGCCACAATAATGTTTTATACATATGAAACTATAATTTTTGAACCTGAAATTTTCCAGAACCTTGCTCTGGGAAACAGAAAGTTCTATCTGACATTTTGAGTAAAGACAGTTCAGCTGAACAGAGTGTAAAAAAATATGTTTGATAAATTATGGAAGTGTTCTTGTAACTTGGACTTATGCAAGAGCAAAGAAAGTGCTTTCAGTGAGATTCATTCAAATTATGATTTAATGGATATCACATGCAGGGCATGGTTAGTGTATACCTCACTAGATTTTTAGCATAGCATCTGAGGTGTTCCAATAAGCAAGGCTGCATTGGGCATCCATGACTAATGTAGATGTCTAATGAAAAAAATTGCTGGTGGTGTACATGAGTTATCATCAACACTCCGATCTCATACCCTGTAGCTGTTCTTAAATGTTCACAGTTGTGAAGTCTTACAGTTTTAGAGTCATAAGAGAGGGTTCCCTACTGATCCTTCTGCAGATGGTTCTGATCCAGAGCAGACCATGCTCTCTGACTCCAAGGTTGAAACACATTTGATCTAACTTCAGATGTCTGCAAATGAGATTCCTATAAGTCATTAAGATGTGGTAAAACCCATCTACAAATGCTTCTTTCATTCTGTTGACTGTAAAGGATGTCTAATCTAAAATGGTTCAGTGATAAATGTTTACTTAAGAAAAATTAATTTCTTTGCTACAGACTTCAGTACATTTGCATCAAGGACAAATGTCTATGGTTTTATTTTTATGCAAAACAATAGAAAATACCATATGCAATAAAAGTTAGTTTGATTAGGATGTCTTATAAAATATGACAGACAGAAAAGTCTGTTTTCAGAATGATAACATGCTTGTAGGATAAGATTCTCTCCTTATTCTTACTAGTGTAAAGTGGAAGTAATCTTGCAAATATCAATAGCAGAAAACTGTTGTAAAACATGCACAATGAAATGAGAAATCAGATCTGTTGCAGTTCTGAGGTGCATAATAAATTTGTTGCAGGTCAGATTGCCTATTAAGATAAATACCTTATTGTTAATGCAGTATTTTATTTAGAAGATGAAAACTAAACTGGAGACATTTCCATTTAAATCAGGCATTATATCTACAAAGTTGAAAGTCTGTGGTTTCTCAAATGTTTGCTTTGGCAATCTATAGATAAAAACCTGAAACAAGACATCTGGAGAGGGACTTTCTACAAAGACATGTAGAGACAAAATGAGGGGCAGCGGCTTTAAACTGAAAAAGGGTAAATTTACATTGGACATTAGGAAGAAATTCCTTACTGTGAGGGTATGAGATACTGCAACAGGTTGCCCATGGAGGAGGTAGATGCCCCAAGTGTGGGAACATTCAAGGTCAGGTTGGATGGTACTATGAGCAACCTGATATAGTTGAAGATGTCCCTGATCACTGAAGGGGGTTGGAAATAGATGAACTTTGAGGTCCTTTCCAAACCAAACTATTCTGTGAGTCTATGATTTACTATATAAGAAAAAGTGATTTTTTTTTCAATCATACATCAGTCTAATTAAGTTACATTTTGTATACCATTTTTCCTCTGGTCTTGAATATTTTAGGGTCTAATTCCTATTGTTTTGAAATAGGGACTGAAATTGTGTGGATATATTCAGGTTTGTGCATAGTTTTCTTCAACCATCAAACTCACTAGTCAATTAATAGATAAGAAAGTATGCAATTTTTTTAATTATACAGGAAAGTAAATTTCTCCTCTTCTCAGACTTATGAAAACCAAAGGGAGTTACATTTTAGTTTTGTAAAACTTAGTTAAGTGAAAGGAAAATTAGGCACAATTTGTCTCCATTCCAAGATTCCCTCCAAACTTGTCTGTCTCTGCTTTGATTCTTACACCTACATTAACAATACAATTAAAATAGATCCTAAACCAAAAACCTGTATTTATAATTTACTTTTAGGAAACAAGATTTTGAGAAAATGGAAACAGTCTAATCAAGAGGATCATAAAAGTTAACTGGTTTATGAAATTTTAGAAAATGTAACAAAATTAGGAAATTAATAAAATCTAACAGTTGCACAGATGGTCCAGAACCATAAATATTTTAGAATAAATAACAATTAACACTAACCTCTGTATGTAAATGTGATGTTACATTATGAAAATAAAGTTTATATTTCAAAATGCTCTCATGCTTAGCAACAAGCTTAGATATGCAGATATCTTCCAAGTGAAGAAGACAATATAGGGTGTATCAGTGAACAAGAACAGAGAACATACATCTGCAACCCACAGACTCCACAGTATACCCAGACACAAGTAGATTTACCCAGCTGGCAGAACGCAAAGCTCAAATTAAGACCAAAGCTGCCAAACAAATTTATTCTGGTTCAAATAGATAGTTCCGGACCTGAAGCTGTCCCCAAACTGTTCCCAGATGTCCTAACACTAGTCAAATATTTCATTGTGGAGCCATGCTGTGAGCCTTCTTAGGCTTGCTTATTCA
Organism: Nymphicus hollandicus; assembly: GCA_009823435.2. Classification (NCBI taxonomy): domain Eukaryota; kingdom Metazoa; phylum Chordata; class Aves; order Psittaciformes; family Cacatuidae; genus Nymphicus; species Nymphicus hollandicus. The sequence continues at coordinate 2,539 of WTXV02026427.1, read as the reverse complement.
GGACTCTAGTGAGGGAGATAAATTCCAGCAGGTTGGAAGGGTATGTCTGGAGAGGCAGATGAGACACTGAGCTACTCCAGGACTTTCCAGTTTATGTTTCACTGGAATGAAGACAAGTTATAGGGAAAGATAATAATGCATACTTAGGCATGTATTCACACAAAGCATGGTTGCAAATCATTTAAATTACATTATTCTTGTGCATGTAAATAACATTTTTCTTATAAGGACACAGCTAATGGGTGAGTTATGGAATACCTCTTTATTACATATATAGTGAAAATACCACATACAATAAAATGAGAATGTTTGTAACAGCACTGGTATTAATAACCATCTGTACATTATCACATATGATCTGGAGCATGATTGTTCTTTCCTGGTGAGAACTGGTCATTAAATCAGTGTAGCATTTCCTTCAAATAAATAAACATACCTCATTTCTTGCAGTTCTCCTGCAATTGCTTGCTGATGGTCATATTGGAGTAAGATTAAATTTTCTGAAGTGCAAGTAAATTCTGTCTAAAATTTTACTCAGCTCTCAAACTTGGAATAAAACAATATTTTCAAACGGTTCTGAACTATTAGCACAAGTGATGATGGACCTGGCAGAGAAATTAAATGATCCAAAACTTAATTTGTGTTTTTATTGACATTTATATCTATATATCTCAGTATTTCTACAATACCTGTCCTAGCTGCTGTTCTGTGCGACCATCTGGAACAATGTTTGCTGTTACTGGGAGTTATCTCCTGAACATGCCCTTTTTCACCAATGTGCAGAGGATATGCAAAAAACCAAGCTGATGACTAACATATAGAAAAGATCTGTAGGATTTCAGTGGTACCCAAAGTTATGTTTCTTCAAAAATGTTTGGTCTGAATTACAGTCAATAGTCTTGGCTTTTTGTTTTCTCTCAGTGAACTTCTATCCAAATAAAGTGTTTTCTCAAAGAGGTGGATCTCTAGATTTTTAGAAGGAAATGGAAAGACAGGCTAAACCAAACATTGATTATCTCACTATTCCAAAGTACTTCAGAGATTTCACCAGAAAATCTTTGCTATTTGTTCAATGCAACACCTGCACACAAAAGTTTTTTGTAAAATATATTCCCAAAGGTAGGGGTATGAATTACTAAAATCAGTGGGAGGATGACACATGGCCTTGTATTCTCAAGACCATGACATTCATTGAATGATTAATCTGATTGAGAATGTCTATGTATACCTATAGGTATTTCTACTGTAAGTTTGAAAAAAAAAAAAGTACAGTTATTAATGTCTAATGCAGTGAGAAAAATTGTCCTTTTTCAAATCAATATGATTCTTCCTCTTGTGGGCAAGGAAGAATAGCGCAATCAATGTAAATAGTGACCATTTGAGATTTTAAGAGCAACCACTACCACTGGAGTAGGGAAATTCAAACAATCACTCCATGCATGACAAATGACATCTTGTCTTACTTGTCAGTGAGGTTTGCAAAACACCAGCATTTTGGTATTAAAACAAAAAGAGAAACTGGTGCAGAGATTGTGGATTGCACTGTTTTTAACTAGTAACTTAAAAACGCATCTCCTGAGACACCGAGAGATTCATGTGGCTATAACATTCATTCTTCACTGTACTGCAGTCACCATGGAGGCAGGACAGGAGAAGTTATGAAGAGGATGCCTAAACTGGAGTAAACAGGAGTGTTTCTAGATTCCTGGGTCTAGGTGCACATATAAGTTTGCATCCTGACAATCTATCAGGATGAGGCTATGGTGTGTACCATTTCCATGGGTACTTTTTGTAAGCAGACCTGAGGTTGCGGGTTTGCAGAACATGGGATGGCACCATTTTAGTTTCTAGTCTCAATAGCCACATGCCAAGACAACAAAATAAACCTGGAACGCACTGGCTTTGCAGCTGAGGCTGAGCTATAAATACTAACCTTTATTTAAGGGCATTAAAGACTTTGTAAAGGCCCTGCTAGGTTGGAAGCCTGATGTATTGATCTAGCCATATGTCTGGCTGTCATCGACTCCTGAGTTCTGATCTGGGCTTTGATGTCTATGGCCCCTGCAGTATTTGGCAAGTAACTTCTGTGCTCTGTGTCTGCAGAAGGGAACAATGATATTCCTCCTCCTCATAGACAGGTTATGCAAATTCATTAGTGACTGTTTGTGAAGGGTTTTGAAGTAGAAAATCACTGCATAATTGCTAAGTATTATTTAATAGTTCTTTTATAGTAGGCATTTCCTTTTGAATTACCCTGCTTGATATTTCATTAAAATGACATCGTGCTCACTTGCAAATTATAGTGGCAGGTCATGTGCTTGCTAGTATAATGAAGCATGAAGAATTATAGACATTCCCCTCAAACAAATTAATTTGCAAGAAGTTATCACTATTGGGGTCAGACTGTAGGTCTTTAGTTTCTAACATCCATGACATTAGCCATATACTCATTCTCATTGTCATGGTTTAAGCCTAGCTGGTAACTCCGAACCACGCAGCCGCTCACTCACTCCCCCCCCACCTTCCTCCCCCCGCTCCC
>WTXV02026426.1:0-13479 GCA_009823435.2 Nymphicus hollandicus | reverse complement strand
GCCCTTGTCCAAAGCCCCTCTCCAGGTTTCCTGTAGCCCCTTTAGGCACTGGAGCTGCTCTAAGGTCTCCCCTTAAGAAGCCTTCTCTTGTCCAGGCTGAACCAGCCCAGCTCTCTCAGCCTGGCTTCATGGAGGCGAGCAGGACAAGCTGTCTGCCCTCACCATGTGCTTTGCACAGAGCAGCACTTGTGCTGCTTTACTGGACATCCTCACAGATCACAGTTACGCCTGTGGCACAAAACCATGGGGTGTCCTGAACTTTTCAACGAGTGTAGGCTGCATCTCTGCTGACAGCTTTTCACTTGCGAACTCCCAGGTAATGGATGATGAAGACAAATTGCCTGTTATGTGATTTAAAGTGAATTTTGCCTGTCAGCATGGCTAAAATAAATGTTTTCATTTCCTTACAATGGCTGATCTGTCACATTAACCCGAGTCCTCATTGTCTGCAATAGAGTCTAATGGTGGGAATTGGAGATATGATTGTCTTAAAAAGTGAATTTATCATGTCCTTAATTTTCGCCTCGCATGAAGATCCAGCTCTGATGTTTGTCTTGATGCCCTCCAGTGCTTCCCCCAGGATGAACCCAGCAAGGGCAGGGTGAGGAGCTGCTCCTGCCGCAGCCATCCATGCACACACACCCTTTGCTGGCCACATCAGCTCACAGCGAGCCCAGGTCACCTCCTGCTTGCTCAAAGCAAAGAGAGCTCATGCTGGCTCCTGGTGCTGTTTGTTCTCTAATCTGCAAAGCAGTGGTACAACTCTGGTCCTTTCCTATGCAGCCTGCCATGAACGAGTTACCTGAGAGCAATTACAATGATTGCTGTTAATTCTATGATTTAATTCTCTATCAGCTGAAACTCGTGTTGGTTTTCCTATTATTTCTGTGCCTGACTTGGGATTACAGCCCTGCTTTCCTTCCCGGGGTGCAGCAAAGTAAAACGCCAGTGTTCTCACCAGCTCTGTCAGCTCCCTGTGGTCTCTGATGTAGTCAGAATTAATAAAGGCCAGATATCTCCTTGTCAGCCCATGGGCGCTGGGTACCTTGTCTGCTGTGATTAGTTTAGGAGTGCTTCCTCAGAAAGATGTTGGGTTTAGCTCTCCACAGCAGTGAGGGGAAACTCTCCACAGCTCTTGTGGTGCACCAGCACAACCTGGGGCTCCTTCCCACACAGCACATGAATATTTCTGCTCCTGCCTCATTATTAGCAATTTTATCATCTCTTTCTAATAACTGTCCTGCTGATTTGTATTCTTTGATGAATCCTCTATCTCCTTTTCCAGTGGGAACTCGCTATCTCTGGCTATCTGCATCCCAAAGAGATGGAGAGCTGCTCCTGGTTAGTGGTGCTTCCCAGTTTGTGGTCCCACTCCTGCTCTGCTCTCCAGAGCCCAGAGTGCCTTGATGGATGCTGGAACCCCTGAATGCTCCCCACTGTCTCCTCCTGCACCACTGTGGACTCCCATCCTCCATCCCTTGTTGCTGCTCTGTCTCATCCCGACACATGTGGCTGCAGAAGCTGCTCACCAGAGACCAGACTGCTGAAATAAACCCTTGTCCACATCTGAAGCTGTGGTGCTCTGCACAGAGGAACCACTGCTGAAGGAATTGGGGTTCACAGGACCTGAGCTGAACCAAGCTGCTTTTCTTCCTGGCAGGTGCCCATGGCTAAGAAAAGGCTGCTTGGGCCTGGGGATGTGTGATGGTGTGTCCCCATCTTCACCTGTTCTGTGTTCAGCCTTGGAGAGCCTCTTCAGGTTCTTGGATGCATTCATACAGGATCTGCATGGCCACAGACTGGGAAGAGACAGGGATACAGCTACGCGCATCCTTTGTAGCCTTGTGGAATGAATGTGATATGGGTAAAGGCTTCGGGTACCATGGGGCTTCTCCCAACAGCAGGGCAGAAGTGTCCTCTATCCAGGACTTTGCCCATGTCAGGAAGGTAGCAATGAAATGGCATGTTGATCCTTGCATTGTGCAGGCAAACAACGCTTTTTGTTAAAAGGAACATTTATTTAATGACAAATCTTTAAAACTTAATTTCTGGAGTAAACCAAGCCTGACTTGTCACTTGCAAAACCCCTGCAGCACTGGTGTAGCTGGAATGAGGCATGTGGTGCTTCAGGCTAGGAGGTGGGCATGGGACAACGGGGATCAATTTGTGTACTTGCTGAAGCAGCCTGCTCTAGTGGAAGGTGTCCCTGCCAGTGGCAGAGGTTGGAACTGGATGAGCTTTAAGGTCCCTTCAACACAAACCATTCCATGATTCTATGATCCTGTGACTGGGGACTGTGTCTCACTGACCCTGCCAGCCCCAGCACTGAGCCGCGCATCCCAGTGATTCCAGCTGTGTATGAGCAGAGGGACCCTTGGTGTGAGGAGGGGTGGGGACGGCTTTTTTGCCACCTCTGCCCTTCAGGAGGGGCACCCAGGGCTGTGCACCAGGGTTGTGCAAAACCAGGTCCTGACACAGTGAGGGATCAGAGTTTTCCTGGCTCGCAAGCCAGGCCCCCCCTCCCGTCCCATCCCATCCCATCCCATCTGTCAGGTGGCTGAGCTCTCTCTCTGCTCTGCCGCCTGCTTCCAGGGGCCACTCCATCACTTTTATATCCATTTCCGAGACGTTGTATCATAAAGTTCATATAATTATTGTCTCCCTCATGCTCACCCATGCTTCAGATCCTGCCTTTGCTGGGAGCCAAGCTCATTTCTGCCCTCCCTGCCCTGCAGTAAGCTCAGAGACAGTGGGAGCACCTCTGTCCTGCCGCAGCATGATGGCTGTGGGATGGCTGAGCACAGGGCAAGGGAACAGTTAAATAGCTTTTTATTCAGTGCGTATCTTCCTTGTAACAGGACCATTATTTCATGGCAACTTATTCCTTCCATTGAAACCTTCGAATAATTTCCCTTTATAATCAAACTTTTCCATCCCTAAATCAGTTTTATAACCACCTTGTTATACCTTGGAACTCAAAATGAAAAATCTCTGTTATAAATACCTGGGCTGTGCTGTGAATACTGATCACACCAGTGGATTTCAGGGGGTGGGTTAACAGCCGTCCTCTGCCTCCTGCCCACGGAAGTGGCTTCCTTGGTGAGCTTATCCTCTTCACTCAGGGTGCAGAGAGGAGAGGGGACGTGGGTCAGTCTTTGCCCGACTCTGGACCTGCTCTTGGGTTACTAGGAGACACTGAGCTACTGCTTCAGGTTGTGTTTCTGACAAGGATCTTGGCGCTCACTCAACCTGGGAGCTGTGGAGTATGCACCAGCCTTCCAGCTCAGTTGTCTCCAGATAGACCACCACCACTACACCGGGGTTAACCCCAAGGGAAGAGCATTCCTGGATGCCTTATCTGTGTCCTTCAGCCCTGTCTCTGCCCATAGAACAGCTCCTGAGTGGGGATGTGGCATTGCCGAGCCGAGTCACTCTTCATCCACAGCTCTTCTTTCTGGACCAGGCTCCGTGACACCCGGCGCTGTGAAACCTCCAGAACCTCACAAGGATCTTTGATCTCAGCCATGTGTCCAACAGGCCTAAACTGCACCGAGCTGACACAAGGCAGAAAAGACTTATCGCCCCCAGTCTCCTGCTCTGGGCATTGCAGGGATCTGTCTGTCTCTCCCAGGAGCACTGTATGCTTCCAGGAGAGCTCCAGCCACATCCTCATGTTTAGGTGTGTGTCAAGAGGAAGGGATTTGTTGCTGGTTTGCAGCTTGTGTGATGCTTTTATTTAATAGATTCATAGGGTGTAAAGCTGGAGAGATGCATTAGATCATTGCACTTGATTTCCTGTAAATCACAGGCCATTACCTTGTGCCGAGTTCATCATGTAGTGTATCTACTGACTTGGATTTGACTGAAACACATCTTTCAGGAAGATCTCTTCAGGCCACTTTCAGAGGTGCTTAGATGCCTTCCTGCTCACAAAGTGTCTAATTTATAATTGGAATGGTGCTGGCTTCAGCTTCCAGCTCTTGTTCTGCCTTTCTCAGTGGAGTCACAGAGCCTTAATTGCGCAATATTTTCTTCCCCTGAAGGTATTTAGATGCAATGAGGAAGTCACCTCTCAGTCTTCTTTTTTAAAAGCCAACCAGCTTGAAGCTTTTAAATCTCTGCATGGGAGGTGCTCTTCCTGGCCTTTAAATCAACTTTGCAGCTTTTTTCCCTCATCTCCCTGCTCTTCCAACTTTTTCTTTTTAAGCAAAGACCTACAGAAGTACCATAATTCAGCAGAACATGGTGTTAAACTGAAGAGAGAGTAATAGGTCAGTCCCAGGCTCTAGTGAATGGCCCATGTGCCAGCCACCCAAACAACTAATTACAGAGCTATAAATGAGGTTCGGGCAGCTCATTTATCCCTGGGCTCCCTCAGCAGCTCCTGGTTAAGCTGGAAGGGACCAAGGGAGCCCACTGGAGCACATGGAGCCCTCCGCTCTCCTTCCAGGCTCCTGCTGTTGGTGCATGGAGAAGACACTGTCATGGGACTCTGCTGTGACCTCTCTGCTAGCGACTCCCCCTAAGGAGCCTGCATGTCCCTGTGAGGCTTGGCCACAAACAGTGCCAATGCCTGCTCTTCACTTTTATAGGCTTTTACAAAACCTGTTAGTTTTGTATTTTCACTTGCCAGGGACATCCTCTTCACCCAGGCTACGCTGAGCTGGAAATCCTCAGGAAGGAAGTCATCCTCCCATGGTGAAATTGAGGAATCTAATCCCCTGAAGGTCCTCAACTGTCTGCTCAACTTGCAAGTAACTCTTGCCTTAGCTCAGCCTTGTCCATGCCTCCAAATGAGCCCCTATAGAAACTGACACTGAAGGTACAAACCCAACTGCTTCCACTCACACTTCTAACAGAAGCATGTCAAACATGTCCTACCTGTCCCCATGGAAATCCAGTACCACCTTGGCCTGCTCATGGCAGGAAACTGGAAGAGCAAAGTATGGCTGCTCCAGCCAGCTGACAATGTTCCATGGACTCTAGAGCAACCTCTCTCAGAAGACCAGAACTCCCACTCTTCCCCAAAGCAGGCATGACCTCTAACACTCGCAGTCCTTAGAGCAGTCAGCCTTTAGGTACCCAGTGAGACTTGGTAAGCATGACTATTGGATTGTTAAGGAAAGGAGAGAAGATGAAAGAACAAGAATGTCAGACAGTGGCTGTAGATGTTACCTCTGCTGGGAGCTGATATGGAGATGTGTGGGACAAGACTGTGTGTGCCTGGTGGGTCCCTCTCCTCCTGCGAGCAGAGGAGGAAGCACATCCTTCCCTGGAGCTGCTGGTGAGCTCTCCCTTACGCTTTGTAGACAATTAAAGGAGCTTAGAGATGGGCACAATAGCTGAATTCAAGGGCTGGAGAATCCTTTTTGCATATGTCACATCATCTAAATGGTATCTGCATATGCAAAGTTGAACAATCATCTCTCCTGACGCCAATGCAACCAAAGAAAGCATTTAAATCAGTTACTTAAAAGAAGTCACTCAAAGGAGCAGTCTTGGAAACCAGCAAATGTCTGGATACTGAGAGTCCTAAAACTGAATTAAATCCCACTATTTCACTCTGTTTACCAAGATTAGCTCATGTCTTTTCTCAAAGAACACATGGTCTAAGCAAGTTGGTATTTAACAGGAGAAGCTGTTAATACCTTCAATTACAACAGCATTTCATTATCCCATTAAATTCATTATGAGAATACATTAACTCTGATTCCTTGCCAGAACATTGACAACTTCCTATTGCTCCCAGTGCTGAAGAAATAATGTGGTGTGTCACATTAAAAACCTGGTGTGTCATGACTCCTCTTTGTTCACTGATCCCCGCTTTAGCTGTCTGGTCACTGCTTACCTGAAAAAAACTCAACTGCATCAGCTAGAATGAAAATGTGGTTGCTGTCATCCTTCCCCTGGCTGGATGCTTTCTCCTGCAATGCTCAAGGATAAGGGGAACCTCTGTGTGCAGTGTAAACCATCATTGCTTCTGGAGCTATGGTGGGACAGTCCCAGAGCATCTTCAGAGGGTTCACTTCTCTGGTTTAGTCCAATTTCTAAAATGTCCCTTGAGCTCATCAGGAGTTAAAAGGAGTTGACATTTCTTCTTCCCTGTGAGGGTGCTCAGGCCCTGGCACAGGTTGCCCAGAGAAGCTGTGGCTGCCCCATCCCTTGCAGTGTTTAAGGCCAGCTTGGACACAGGGGCTTGGAGCAAGCTGCTCTAGTGGAAGGTGTCGCTGCCCGTGGCAGGGGGTTGGAGCTGGAGGAGCTTTAAGGTCCAGCCAAACCCAAACCAGTCTGGGATTCTGTGATTTCTATGATTGTGCTTTGCTTAGAGACTCTGTTCTATGATTCTTCAGTGTAACTACTCTTTTTGAGACAATTTTTGTTTTGAAGCAGAATGCTCACCACCCATTACAGACATTGCTGTCCTCTCTGTTCAGACCTTTGGATGTGACTTTTGTCCTGCTGCAGTAGCACACTCCTGCAGAAGAACATCTGAGACCAGTAGAGGAAGGTCCCCAAATGGCCAATGGACTCTGGCACCCAGATGAGGCAGCCCCAGCAGCACAGGTCTGTGCCAGGTGAGGCAGCATGGCTCTGATCAGGGCTGGGCCCACCTCTGCATTGTTCTGTACTCAAACAGTGCTTGCTTCAAGCTCTAACGATGACACCAAATGACCTTGCTATGCTTGTATACATCCGTGTCCTTCACAGTGAATGGAAACAATATGAGTTATTATAGGAGGCTCACATATGGAACAAGATCGTTTGTAAATAAACACCTCTCAAGGAGCTTACCAAGGAAAAAACCACCCAGAAAGGTGTTGACCTTTAAGCAGAAGCATGAAGTTAGACATAAGAAAAGTCTTCCGCTATGCATTCTCCAGTTCTAAATGTTCTACTTAATGTTTGAGGAATGAAGATGTTCGATGCTTCTGAAAGGAATTCATTTCAGTAAGTCATTCTTACACTTCATGGAATATTCCTGAAAGGAAGAGGAAGGCTTTTTTTTTCATTGCAAGCCTGGGTAGAAGTTATTTCTCTTTCATGATGTAGTTTATTGCTTCGGGTGAGGACCCCTGGGGTCATACTTTGAAGCCTAAATAAAGCTCTTCTGTCTTTCTAAAGATGAGCTTTTAGAAACCTTAAATGTCTTCGAATCTGTTTTTTCTCTTGGCATAGTGCTTCTCCTGTGTCTGAGGAGTGGCTTTTAAGAGGGCACCAATGCCATTGTTTCCTTCTGACCTGAGATTTCTTGTGGAATCATTAGTCCCATGGGGAACATTTACAACATGCAATTAAAGACCCTGGTAAAAATCTCCTGCACAAGGCACAGCTCCTAATGACAATGCTACATGGTTTGCTTTCACACTATAGCACAAAAGGCAGTTGGAGATTTGGCTTCTGCAAAGTGGAGGTGCAAAACACAGAGCTACAGACCTGGAGTGGGTATGGGAGAGAAATGGTACGTAGCAGAGATTGAAGGTGTGCTGCCTGTCCTGTGGCAGACCTGCTTGCACAGATCCCACCCCTTGAAGAAACTTGTCCCTGCCACAGCAGTGGCAAAGTTACACTGCATGACTCAGTGCTAAGCTACTGTTTGCCTTCAGGTATCTCCTATAAGGTTTATTTTGGTCCTGAGCCTTCCAGGATTCAGGCAGGCAATGGGTCCTCTTTGAGCCCTCCCATAGCTCCTGCCCTGCCCACTGTCACTGGTGCTGGGGTCACAGCCCTATGGCTGCCATCTCCTCTGACTGTGGTTCCTGCCCCCAGTGTCCTCGTGAGGCTGCAAGGACAGGCAGACCTTTGGGAACTGCCACATCATGCTGTGGGAGCACCAAAGGGGTGCTGGACCCTCGGTGTGGTCCAAAAGACCTGCCAGGCTTAAAGGTTATGGTGGCCTTGGCAGTGCTGGGGCACGGTTGGGCTTGGGGATCTTAAAGGTCTTTTCCAGCCCTGCTGATTCCATGATTCTATGATCCTACAACCCGGGGTTGCCCAAGGCTGTGCTTTGTTATGTCCTTGTCTCTCACCCCATCCCCTCCAGCACCAGCCCTTCTCTTGGAGAGCAGTTGCACAGGGGATGTGCTGCTCCCATTGTGAGATGGGGGTTTGGGCTCTCAGCCCTTTCCTGCACAGCAGCAGGAGGTCCCCACTCCTCCACACCCGCAGCAGCAGCACACCCGCAGGCTGCATCTACAGCAGCACAGAGCCATCAGCTGAGTTCAAACCAGCCATGGGGTCTCCTGGCTTTGCTGCCTTGGGCACCTCCGAGCTCTGTCCTGCCCTGGCCATTTATTGCCTCCCTGTTTTACTCCCTGCATCACCCAGTGATGCCTTCCCCTGTGCACCATCAGCTCTTTCTGCCTGGACATCCTGGTGCTGTGAGCACGAGCTTGGCACACGGAGAAGAGCAGAGCCAGGCGGTGCTGCCAGCTGGTTAGCTGAGATGCGCAGCTCCCGAGAGCCAGTGCTATTTGCTTCCAACAGCATTAGAAAAAGCCAAGGCTGTAATGAGCCCAGCGGCAGGAAAGGTGTTTTCCAGAAGCACAGGCATGTTTCCCTGTTCTGCTGGTTTCCCTGCTGCGTTCTCACCTCCCAGTTATTTGTTAGAGGGGTGCTGCTGGGGCATTTGTCATAACTTCACAGCTCATTGCTGCAGCACCTGTCATCTGTAATTGCTCCTTCAAGGCATGACAACACTGAAATCCATTTCTCCACCCAAAGTCTCACTTTCTGCACAGTGCCATTGCTGGGCCTTGCTGAGATGATCTGGGATGCAGGCTCTGTGGTGTTGCATTGGACACCCTTTTGATGTAGAAGGTGGGCAACTTTGGGTTGACCCAAAAGCTGGGTTCAGCAGCAGCCTGTGAAGAGACAGAGCTATTTCCCAGCCCTTGAGATAAGTGATCAAGTAAACAGGAGGACTGTAAGGCCTTGCTTGTGGTGGGTGTAGCAATACCTGGTTAGTCAGCAGAGAGCTGGAGTGCCATGGGGTGCCCTAACTGCACCAGCTCTCAGGGGGAAAGCCCCATTGTCTTGCCCCCATCACTGACAGACCCAGGCAAGACTGGACCCTAGATAGTTGAAGATGTCCCTGCTCACTGCAGGGAGGTGTGGACTAGATGAGCTTTGATGGTCTCTCCCAACCCAAACTATTCTGTGATTCTATGGTCCTGGATCTCATTACCTGCCCATTGACAGCTACAATAAACACCAGATCTTTGCTATTTTCCACACAGGCACTTGAGAGAGGCCCAGCAGCACTGTGGGAGCTGGGAGCAGGGTGAGGGGATGTTCCTATTGACTTTGCTGGTATCTGGCCATCCCAGGCGAGATGAGGTCTGCCTGCGGAGCAGAGCAGCTGTGACTCTCTGCTACTGGGACCGTTGGGTCTGATGCGGAGCACTGGGGGACATACAGCTGGGATAGGGCTGAGTGGGATGGAAGCCTGACTGTGGGATAGAAGAAAGTGGGGTGCCTGGGGAGGGTCTATGTGAAGGGACCAGTGGGCAGTAGAAGGTGAGATAGGAGGGAGGTGAGTACTAGTAGCAGAGGCTGTAGCAGGGAAACAAGGTGGAAATAGGGCTGTGCAGGAGGGATGGATGGAGCAGAGGCGAGAGGGGAGGTGTGGACCTGTCTAACCCTGTGGGCTGCTCTCTGCAGACCCTGTCCCTCTGCCTATCCATCACCCTGGATCCTCAGTCACACCCATACCCTCTGCACCTCCCATGGCCCATCACAGGTACTTGCATGGCTTGCTGTCTCTACACACCCTCTGAGCAGAGACCCTGTGAAACTCGTTAACACATCGTGCACATGAAGATACTGGCTGTGCTGAGCTCAAAGCACCCCCAAGGCATTCGATGGGGACCAGGAGGTGACAGCACTTATGTTCTGTGGTGTGTAAAGTGTCTGGAATTAGGGAGAAGTTGCAATTTATGCTGCACAATCTATTGCATAAACAAAAGCCTCTGACATATTCTAATTGGGGTGCTGGGAGCATCTCACAGTTCTGAGGCAGTTCTGCACTGTTGTGTAAATGCCTCATCAAAGTGGTAATGTATTCTAATTATTAGCAAAGCTCTGCCTGCTTCCTGAACCCGTAATGTTTTGTGGCATGTGACATTACAATGAGAAGGGATGAATAACCATTTTTCTTTTCAATTACAAGCTGTAGGAGCAAGTTTTTGTGGTATTACAAGGTTTGGGGTAAATACTCCATAAATATGTAAATAACTGGTGGTGGTGTTGCGTTAGGTAATTGCAGGAGGACGCGGCTTGTGATACAGATGAACCAGGAGTAGATGCGCTCTGGGCATGTGGCTGTGGCTGCTCCTGGTATTGGCTTCCCAGTGTCTGGTGCCTTGGAGGACACCTGAGACACCTTCTCCTGTGCTACACCTTTTTCACCCACTTTTCCCACCCGAGATGGTTTGTGCCTGTGCTCTGGCTGTGTCACCTCGAAGGCAGAGCTGGGTGCAGGACCCCATGGAGGCTGTGGGATGGTTCCTTCAACCCAAACCATGCTGTGATTCTATGGTTCTGCGATCATCATCACCTGCCATACAAAGGGATATCACTGTGCTCGCGGGAGCAGAGCTGCAACCGTGTCTGGAGTGGGGGCTACTGGGGAACAGTGGGGAGACACGGGCAGAGCCCTCACCTCTGCCAGCGCCAGGATGAGCTCCCAAAGCAGGGCATGGCTGGTGATCTGCTGGTGGGATGTGCTGGGACCAGCAGGGAGCTGTGCTTGTGGGGCAGGAGGGGAGCAGGGGCTGCACTGGGACAAACCCACCCCCACATGTGTGCCTGGCACAAGTAAGAGAGAAGGACTCGGAGCTGATTCATTATTTATATGAGAACAATCCAAAGGGGTTTAAAGCATCCCTGGAAATGGTGACTTGATGAGTGTACGGGTGGGGAAATGGGGCTGTCACCAGGGCCCTCTGGGCTGGGGGGCCTGTGTTGACAGTCTGCTCAAGCGTGGCCTCCTGGGGGCTCAGCAGACGGCAGGGAGCCAGCCCACAGCCCCAGCCCCGTCCTTCAGTCACTGGGAGAAACAAAGCAGGATTGCTTTTCCTTTTTCTCTGTCCTAGCTCCGGAAACAGCTCCGTGTGACTGGAAACGCAATGGAGCGGGGAGAGGGAATCCCACCATCACACGGCCTCAAGAGAGAGAATATTTGATGAAGCTGAGTCCTGTGAAGAGAGAGCAGAGGCTGTTACCATCACAGATACTTCAGTGCAGATGCCACAGAAGAAAGAAGCCGGCTTTGTGAGGAGCCTTTGTGTTATTTCCTGCCTCTCCAGCTTCACTGAAGTGAAAATGAAGCAATTTTTGTGAGTGAGAGGAAAAGAAATAATAAAGCAAAGAAAGGAAGGAGCAATTTTTCCTTTGTGCTGGAGCCTGGTGCTGGGCTTTAACTCTCCCCTGCACTCATCTGCCACTTGCAGGCTCCTTGCGGGCTCTCCAGGCTCTGCTGCAGGATGTATTTTCTATAGCAGACTCCAGTGAGCCACTTCTATTCCCAGGCTCATCCTGTGGGCTGGCAAAGGAGAGGCTGCTCGCCTGGGGTGGAATTGGTGCCTGCAGATGACAGACACTCCCAGCGCCATCCATCATGGTGTCTCTGCAGGGCCAGGGCAGAGCAGCGGCTGCTCTGCAGCCCAACCCACCATGTCCACCAGCAGTGCCTCCTTCCATCAGTCACTGCCATCATTATTACAGCTTCCTCCAGACACAACTGGGTTCAGGATCTCTGCGGTGCCAAGAGTTCAGCTCCTTTCACTACTGAGAGCTTCCCAAGTTTCAGTCAATGCTTTTGTTCCCCCTCTGCAAGCATCACAGATGGATGAAGTGCCCCATTCCCTCTTTTGTTGTACTTCCAGAGCAGGGTAGCTCCAGCCTCATGCAAGGCAGGGAAGAGCAGATAAGGGGAGCAAGCCAGCTGCATGTCACATTACAGAGAGGAAGATGTACCTTCTGCCTCGTGCTCCCAGGGAGCTGCAGGAACAAATGGCTCATGATCTGCCCTGTTCCCCTTGGATAATCTGCCCATCATCACTCTAAAAACTCACACCTGCCCATTGACAGCTACCACAAATACCAAATCTTTGCTGTTTGCCAGCAGGAACCACAGCAGGGACTGATGTGGTGGGTAAGGAAGAGCACTGAAAAGCCTGCTGGTTTGTCTCAGGGGTGTTTGCGCACAGAAAGCCTCATGCACTGGGTGCAATCTTCACCTCCTTGTCTACTATGTGCTTAGGTTGTGATGCTTCCCATGGCAGGAGATGCTGTCTTCTCCCTCCTCTTGTGGGCTTCCCCGGCCAGGATGTGGTAAGGATTTTCTCCTTAACTTCTAGTAGCTGGGACACGGCCACAGCTCCTGTGTGGAAGAAGGTGAGGTGCACCTGCCAAATGGGAACACTCCGGCCTGCAAGTAACACAGGATGCTCCAGGGTTGCTACTGTTCACAGAACCATGAGATTGAAGGACGTTTGTAAAGGGTGCAGGATGTTTGAGGAAAAAACTCTAAAGTCCCATAAACTTCATGCATTTCTGCATCTGTCCCCTTACCAAGGGTGAAGCTGATATGTCTTAGGAGCAGGATTATATGGCTGGGCTCGTCCAGCCCTCTGAGCATGGCATGCAGCACGCAGCGGGGAGCAGTGAGAGCAATCTGCAGCAGCCCAGAGGATGCACATTGCTCATCAAAATTATGCGAAAACTCTTTAGACAGCAAACTCCTTACCAGGATGAAGCCTGTGAGCTGGGAACGCTGTGCTGACTGAGCTGGTCATGCCCACCCTGGCTTGCTCTTTTTGATGCTTGTAACCTTCAAGAGGTGTTAAGAGAAGCCAGGGTGTGGATGGCAGAGCCCCCACTCTGACCCGGACACATCCGAGTCCTAGACACATCCCTGTGAATCTTCTGCATCACAAAGATAGCAGGCATGTAAATGAAATTACCCTGAGGGCATTTGGCCCAGCGCTAATGGAGAGCTGAGTGCCTGGAGCCGTCCCTGCCAGCTCATCAGTGGGAGATGAACAAAAAGGAACTGTTTCCAAACACCTCCTGGGCAGGCGGAGGGAACGAGGTCACCGGGACCTTTGGGAGCTCCGAGGGTCGTGGCTCCTCCTCCCCACTGCCTCTGTGCTTCTCGGTGGAGCTCTGATCCCACTGTTACGTGCAGCCACTCGGCCGAGACCAACAGCAGTTACGTTTGATCGATGGGACTCGAGGTTGCAGGGGCAATTCTGTAGTGACCTCTCCTTCCAGCTCCTGCCCATCTCTCTCTACCTCTCTGTATCTCTAGATGTCCTCTTGGGCTGAGATTTCTTGCCCTCAGTTTTCTCCTAACAGATTGTCCTGGGTTCAGCAGTAGCAGTCATTTTTTCTCCTTCTCAGTAGCTGGTGCAGTGCTGTGATTTTGACTTTCAGCCTGGGAACAACGCTGATAACACCGATGTTTTTAGTTGGTGC
>WTXV02026425.1:0-13660 GCA_009823435.2 Nymphicus hollandicus | reverse complement strand
CCTGGCAGTGTTCAAGGCCAGGCTGGACAGAGCCTTGGGTGATATGGTTTAGCGTGAGGCATCCCTGCCCATGGCAGGGGGATTGGAACTAGATGATCTTAAGGTCCTTTCCAACCCTGACTATTCTATGATTCTATGATTCTAAACTCCGCTACTATCATCAATGAGGCTATGCTGGAAAATTGCAGAACCAGGAGCAGTATTTAGAGGATTCCTTTTTACTCTGCTAAACCTGTCTGCCTGGTGCCTGCTGTCAAAGCATCTTTGTCCCACAGATGCTCGCACATGAGAAACATGGCATCTATTCCCAATATACTCTTCAGATGCTATGCCAAAGCCAACAAGGTGAGAGCAGCGAAGAGTTTGGAGCTCAGCACTCGGACCTCGGGGTAGAAGATAAGAAGTGAGGACCTCTTAAGACAAGAGATTAGTTCTCCTAATCTCTCAGTTTCAGAAGTCCCTGTCACCTTCATGGTTACTTGCAGAAGAAGTACTTGAATTACAGCTGGCTAGCCCACTTGCTTTCACACCATTAGGGAATGAATGCACAAAACCCTCGAAGAAAAATCTGTCTTGCCTTCCAGATTGCTCCATGACCATCATAAATTCTGCTCCTGGTCATTGTGCCCCCACTTTTGGAGGCTCAGTACTTCCCAATATGAAGAGACACATTTCAAAACTAACAGTGTAACCACTTTTGTTGACAGATTTTGCAGGCAGCAATTGGTAAACCTGCCAACACTGGACTAGTGACTGAACCAGAGCAACACTCTTACTTGTTCAGAAATGAATATGATGTGACATCTAGACTTGTTTTTCTTCTAGAGATATCATGACAAATTATTCTACTTTTGTTTATGTCAGCACAGCCTGCAAAGCCATGAAGATTATTCAAGTCACTCTGGATTTGCTGTGGGACAAAGAACACAGGATGTGGCTACATCCTGTGAACATATTTTTCAATCAGTTTTCCATAAAATTCCCTCCCTAGATGCACACAAAGAAAATAATCGTAATATTGAAATAGAGCTTGTTGTGAAACTTCCTTTTGTCCTGTGAGAACTTCAGGTTTCAAAAGTTTTCCTGTCAAAACTTGTCAATTTTTGTAATCTAGTAATCTTTGGAAAATTCAAGATGGGTAATTTGAGATACTTTTGGACTTTTAGGTCCATTTAAAAAATAAAATAAAAATAAAATAATAAAAATACTAAAACAAGAACCATTTTCTTCAAAGAAGCTCAGAGCTGTAAACAACAACTCCAAAAAACATTTTTCTATATTTGTTAATAGTTTTTTTTTTTTTTTAACAACCTGAAGGAAATGGCTGCATTTTGGTGAATCAGGGGTCTCTCTAGGAAAATAAATAAAGTTAGCTAAAAATTCTCAGACAATTTGAATCCATAAATTCCTTTGTTCTTTGTTTACTGAACAAGCAATCATGAGGAGGAGAGGGAAAAATGCACCGAGGGTTGCCAGTGAAGTGAAAAATGGCAGTTTTAATCTCCTTCTGTTTTTTCTCCAGTGACCTAGTCTGCTTCTGAGAGCTCCTCACCTGACTGCCAGCTGCTCTGCAAGGGAAGGGGAGTGAGAGCTGCAATGATGGACTTCACATGTGGGGCAGAAGCAGGTCTACTTGGGCATCTTATTTAGAAGGGGTTGTGGAATAGGGAGTTCTTGCCTGTTTTGTGACAATTTATCAAGAACTTGAGCTTCACCTGGCATTCAGATTAATGGCCAGGGCACAAGAGCAGCCATCATCTGCATTTCCTGTTCACTCACTGATTGTGTTTCTGGGACAGTATTATTTATTTTGGAAACTTGTTGCCTCACTTTTCCCTTCCTATTTTTTTTTTATACAATTGTCCTACTCCTATCCCAGTCTACTTAAAAATGCCCTCCCAAAATGCAGCAGAAACTTTATTACCGAGCAGCTTTTGAGCAATTGTGAGACAACGTTGAAAAATCCAATTTTAGTGAATTTTCTGTAAAGTGCAGGTAGGATCCCAGCTATTGACCAAGATGGATTTCTTCATAAAACTGTTAGGTTTCCACTCCTCAGGCCTCTGTCCTGTTCTATGTCCCAGAACAGGGAATCCAGGACTTCTAGACCACTTAAACACACCGTGGTGAAGATGGTTGTCTGTATTCTGGGAACTCAGTCCCAGTGAAAGCTTTGTTATTCCAGCATTGATAATTCTGGACCCTTTTGAAAAATTGAAAGAATTTTCTCCAGTTGATCAAAGGCTTCTTAGGTGTCCAAACCGTGTGTCCAACGCAGGAGTAGGCTGCCCGTCCCTACAGAGGTAGTTCAGGATTCAACATGAAGAATTAGGAAGGAAATTATACCTTTGGTAGTGGGAGGGAACCAATCCACACATCCTCTACCAGAAAAAGTTCTTTTTTCTTTCCAGGTTTCTTTTCCTGGCAAAGGTCAATTCACAGGCTATTTGAAAAAATCACTGGTTTCTATTCATGTTCAGTTTAAACTAAGTTTTTACTATATACTGGAAATTTTCTACTTTGGACAAATGTCATCATAGAAAATATCTTGCTCTTTTGTTCAAATGTTTTATCACTTTGAGAAAATGTCAGAAATTATATCAGCAAAGAATAATGCCAGGGACTTAAATAAGTCACAGAATCACAGAATCATAGAATGCTTTAGGTTAGAAGAGACATTAAAGATCATTTATTTCCAAACCCCCTGCACGGGCAGGGACACCTTCTGCTAGACCAGGTAGCTCAAAGCCCCGTCCAGCCTGGCCTTGAACACTGCCAGGGATGGGGCACCCACGGCTTCTTTGGACAGCCTGTGCCAGGGCCTCTCCACCCTCACAGGGAAGAACTTCTTCTTATATTCCATCTAAATCTCCCCTCTGTCAGTTTAAAGTAATTTTCCTTTGTCTTGCTACTACATGCCCTTGTAAAAAGTCCCTCTCCAGCTTTCTTGTGAGCCCCTTTAGGTACTGGAGAGCTGTTCTAAGGTCTCCCTGGAGACTTCTCCAGGCTGAACAGTTAGTTGATTAATTAACTAGTTAATGAATTAACTAAATCCTAATTTCAACAATTAATATGCTATAGAAATAATTCAGTAATAGATTTGAAAGAAAATGCCTGTATATTAATTTCTGCTTGTTTTGTAAGTTCAGATCTAACATTAAGACTGTCCTTGTGTACAATAAGATGATGAGTGAATCTGTCCACATGATAATAATGGAAAGTGAAACCCACATGACTACACTTGAATGAAAGTTAAGGATGTGGACTAATGCCAACAAGGAGGAAATTGCATCTCCAGAGCACGGTTCAAACCTTGTTAAATAAAGTGGTTTCAGGGAGAAGGAACTGCTGGAATTCTAGCTGGACTGTCAGGGTTGTGCTTCTTACCTTGGCCTTTCTGTTTGGACTACAGTGAACTTCTCCTGCAGGCATATATTAATAGCTCTTTTTCCTCCTAATTTTTGACAAAATCAAGTGAAAGTTCATAGGTTTAAAAGACTTAATTTCATTTAATTTTTTAAAAATATTTTTATCAAACACTCTTAAGAGTGTTTGAATACAAAGCCAGAGCTTTTCAGTCTCTATTGTGGATGGACGGTGCTCACACCACTGTGAGTACATTTGATGAAATATAACTTACGTAGGCACTGAATCCAGAAATTGAAAATTTTAAGGTAGCGATTTACCCCAAGTGAGCTGCTTTGTGATCCTTATCTCTTCCACCAAGTTACTACAAGATTCTTTAAGGCAGTGAAAGAAATTCTAGCTGCCTCATGTTTTCTGTAGGGCAGGAGCCTCACAAAGCACTTAGCTCATCCTAAGTCAGGACTTCAGCCTGGAAGAAGGCAAAACCCGTGGGCTTTTAGAATGAGGGAAACTGGAAATAGCCCTTTGCTGTCAGGTTTCACTCATTCGTGTTAACTTAAGGTTTCCCCAAAGGCTGCAGAACAGATTCCTTTTGTGCAGGAAGTGCTCAGGCTGCAAAGTTCTAATCCAGAAGTTCAAAGCCTGTGTGAGGAAATATAATGCTTCCTCTAGAGACTTTTCAGGGGAGAGTGGTTGACCACAAGAAAATAAAGACTCTCACAGCTGATCGTAAGCCCGTGTGAGAGTGCTGTTGAGGAGGTACCTAGGAATGATTGACATTCCAGTTTATGAATCAGTAGGGAAGGAGCAGGCCAGGCCAGCTTTTGGGAGATGCCTGGGCTGTCTGCCACCTCTCAGACCATAGGAATCCTGTGGGGAAACCAAGGGGAGACAGAGAAGTCTGAGGACTGTGAGAATTCAAAGCACTATAGATCATGATGATGGCTGGATTGACACAAAATGCCATGTAGTCATGATGGTGCCTGCTTTGAGCAGGGACCTGAGCTCTAGTACAACAGTACTATGCTATGTAAAGGTAAGGCACATGGATTTTCTTCCTTTTCTTGGTCTTTAAGTCAGAAAGGACTTGTGGGCATGTATTTTCTTGACTATCTCTGTATAATGTTTCAGTGAATCTGAATTTCTTTTGAATTTTCTTATGAGTGGAATGTCATGTGGACCTAACCTTACAGCTCACCTCATTAAGAGAATTTCAGGCTTCATTCATAGCTTTCTCTCCTGCTAAATCTTGCCTCTTCCTTTCTTAATTCAGGTGAATTACTTGAAACTGATTTTCTTGTGACTTGGGTGAATGTTTTATCTACCAACTTGTTGCCTTCATTTGGTCAATTCTCCTGTATTGCTTTGTATTGTTTCTTCTCCTGTTTTAGCTTTCCTAAATAGAGTCTTGGTTTAAACTCAGTATGGACTGAACATTAAATGAATGTCCTTCCCTTTCCTAAATAATTTATTTAGCTTTAGTAGAACATGAACAGGGCTGATAGCATGTGGCTTTTGGAACATGAGTCACAACACCTCCAAAACAATTTGTGATGTCCCCTTTGGGATTATGCAAGTTAGTCATTTGTTGGCTTGAAGTCTGTGCTGAAACTGTTTCAGCTCAACTGAAATCAACTTTCCAAATGTATTTACTCAGAGTGAGTTCCATGAAGTGCAAACACCCCAGGCGTAATGGCGCGTGGAAAATAGAAAACACAACTTGTACTCATTTGCTGTGATAAATGATCACCTCAGAATCCTAATGGCCATGGCAGTCTATCAATGTGTTCAACTCCTACCCAGCACCAGGTGAATGGCGGTGGTGGGTGAATGTGGAGCTTAAATTATATTGCTGATCTTGGCAGGGTCTGGATAATCTAACAAGCCTGATTAGATACTAAATAAATATTGGCTTTACAATATGCTCACCAGTGTTTAACTTGGATAAAAGAGGCCGCAAATACTGTTGCACTG
This sequence comes from Nymphicus hollandicus, assembly GCA_009823435.2. NCBI lineage: Eukaryota > Metazoa > Chordata > Aves > Psittaciformes > Cacatuidae > Nymphicus > Nymphicus hollandicus. The sequence goes on along the minus strand of WTXV02026425.1, from coordinate 8,320 downwards.
GGTGATCTGGCAACAGGCACAAACACTTTAAAAGATCCATTCAGACTGTGACAAAAGTGTTTGAGAAGGAAATTTTGGTGGAATCATGTTTTGCCCTAATTAAAACCCTCTGTTCTGCTGTAACTGAAGAAAATCAGCTAGCTTTTCCCCTCATTACTTCAATTCACATGTTACTGTATTTTGAAGGTAAATAAGTTTTGCAAAAAAATTACATCCCCCAACAGACCCTGGATGACAGGTTAACATCTATGGACAGTTTCAGAATGATACAGAGAATTTAATGATCCCACTTACTTTGTAGATTACGCTGGAACAAGAAAGTGGAAAAATTAAGATATCGTCAGAAATGAGACATAGAAGACCTGTCAGCTTAAGTCCCTTTGTGTGAGTCCCAGAATCTTGCAGATGAGCTCACTTATTTTAATGCCATATTCATTGGCTTTGGCAAAGTGTTTTTTTAAAAAATAAGAGACATCACATAAGGCTGCATGCATAAAGTCCTTAGTATCATTTGAAGTGCCTGTAAGTTATCTCAGATGCGAGAATAGCTGGTAGGACAGAAAATGTAAGGGAGAACCAACACTTTTTGGAGCCGTAAACAGAAGATACTTTAAGGTATTAAACGTACCTTAAGGCATTTAAAATGGCTTCTCTTTAGGCAACTGAACCCTACTTTGTGTGTCTCCACTTGAGTTGGGTGTTTATTACAGCATACCAACATTTAACCAGTATTGCAACAAAGCCTAAGAGCACTTTGTAAGAACCACATCTGGGTATAAAATGAAAGTCTGGGGAGGAATTACTGGAAAGACCAGAAGTTAAGAAAAAATGATGAGGTCAAACTGAAGGAGACAGAGTTTTTAATCCAGAGAGTCTAAGGGTACAGACACAAGCTTTTTGCACATAAGAAAATAATCAACTTTCCAGATCCATAGGTAGATTAGGTACGAAGTTCTGAACATCAAATTCAGCCAATGTAAGTAGGCTTAGAAAGAATGATAAAATAATAATAATGATAATAATAATAAATCATAATAATAAATAAAATACCCACACAGAACCCCCATAATAGTAGGTAAGAAAGGTCTGGAACTGACTGCCTGGAGAGGAAGAGGTAGTGTCTCTTTGTCAGCATATTTAGAAGCTAGCTGGACAGTCAAGGAAGGTATCATTGGAAATGTCCCTGCCTTTAGTCTTGGAAAGACTCCTCCAGCTCAGTTACTATCTGATTCTCTGCCATCCTGGCAGATAGTGCAGGACTGCTCTTTCCAAGTATAAGTCAGCATTGTTCAATTATGTCAACAGAATTGTGCTAATATACTTCCACCATAGGTTCAAGATTATTCAAGATTAGCAGTATAATGACAGACAGCTAGTGTGCAATTTTTAACTATACATAGGTGCTTTCACTTAGAAGTTTTTATTTCCTTACTCAGTGAATAGGTTGCCTTATTTTCCCATTTTCTCAAAGACCGACAAAAACTGAATGAACAGCTTTTCTACAGTCACCAACAAGTGTGGCCATCCTGCCTTACAGAAAAGAGTTCGGACTTCTCTCAGGAGAAGAACTTCCTCATGAAGACTTTAACATGATTAAGATTTCTATTTAAATAATCTTTTCACTATGCTAGATTTTGAATTTGTTGCAATGCTTCCCCCCCCCCCCCGCAACTCCTTTGAGCCATCCCTCATGCCAGTGTAAATCACAGGAATTTGAGTGGAACTACATCCAAGTAGACCAGCAAAACTTTTAGCACACTATTCTGCCCAATTAATTTTGATTCCAGCTATCCACAAGGGAAAAGTCAATCAACAAACCTGTGCATCAATGTATTTGCTGTTTCCAGCCTCCCCAAAATTTATGTTCCCATAGGGCTGTGCAATGTAACACTTTATCACTGCTCCCAGTAGTGAGCAAACCAGACCCACAGCACCCTGGGTGCTTGTCAGCATTTAATCCTGCCAAACTAAAATCTCGTTTGGTTAATTAGGTGCTGCTCCACGTGTTTGGTAACCATTTTCTTAGGTTAGCCTCTGCAAGATCAAGAAATGAAGGGGGAGGCTCCTCCCCTCCCTCATCTCATCTCCAAACTCCTCTAGTTTATTAGCTCTACTCCATAAGGAGTAACCAAGTACAAGCTGAAGAGATGTGTGTGCTTCCACTCCCTGCGGCATCATAAATTATATGGGGTAAAGCATTACCTAATTCATTTAACTTGTCATGGTTTGCTCCCCTCAGAGGAAAGCTCAATGATTTTAAGAGCAAATGCTTGGGGCTGCAATGGTGGAGGTTTTGTGTTAAACTGGGAAAAAAACTGAGATGGGAGAGCTGGCCATCAGGGAGGTCTCAGAAACTTGAGGTTCAGTGGTTTCTGGTATACAATGGAGAAGATGTACATGGATATTGTGGCTAACAGTGCCAGATTTATGCCAAATGGCGTCACATATAAAGTTAATGTTCATGTCTTAACTGAATACTTGTAAGAAATAATGTGTACAACCCTATGTCTGTGTCCACATTCTTACACAGGCATCAGGCATTCTTTAGCACTTTTTTTCCCCTTTAATCATCCAATTAAAAAAAATATTTTGTCATATTCAGCTTCTTAAAGGTCAAAGTTGGTAAAACAGGTTAACCTGCTTGAGCAGGGAGGTTGGTCTAGATGACCTCTGGTGGTCTCTTCCAGGCTCAACCATTATGTGATTCTGTGAACAGAGCTAGCACATTTTATAGTTTGCTATAATGTAGTTATGTTGACCTCGTAGTTTTACAAATGAGGGACTTTTCTAGTAGTCCTCACTTCCATATGTGTATATATATTTTCAGCCAAATGTGTGTGTACACATAGAGATGTATAAATGGAAGCCTACCCTAAGACTGAGCTAAAATGCCCTTCGAATACTCTTAAATTGAGATAGACAGAACCTCAGATAAGATACCTTCTACTCTCTCTTGTGCAAATGTGAGTGGTAGATGATAGAAATTCTGACGGACATTTGATGCAGCAGCTATCATACGGTGTGAAGTCCCCATCCGTTGTAGGAGGTTTCTACCGGAAGGTGCCTCTGCCCACGGCAGGGGGGTTGGAATTAGGTTCTCTTTAAAGCTCCTTCCAACCCAAACCATTCTATGATTCTGTGGTTCTATGATTACAGCTACAACAGCCAATACATGAGTTCTTGTTGAAGGGACTCACCTTTACTTCTGTGGTCTAGCTCAGCATCACACTGGCAGTCCTCATACTGCACTCTTCTTTATCACATGCACCAATCTTCACCCTTGGCTAGATATAAGCTTCATTGTTTCCTTCAAATACAATGTCTTCTACTGGTCAAGAATGATGGGATATTGGTTCACACTCAAAGATATCGTGGAGGCCTCCCAAAGTAAGCATTGCCTTCTTGATAAGGAACGTAGAAATTCTCAAAACTAAAATTTGGCTTGCCAGTTTTGGAGACAGGGCTTGAACTCTTCAGAGGATTTTGCAGTTCTCCTTTTCTCATATTTTCAATATTTTTTTTTTCTTTATGAAGAAACGAAATATAAGTAGTGCAATATTTGTTATAAATGTAAGAAATTATATTGGAAGATTGAGTGTGTAAAAGCAAGACTAGTGTTGAAGATGATGTTATTAAAAGTGATATTGCAGTAAATGAAAGCAATCTGTTTCAAGCCTTTGTATCTCAGAAGACCATGAGTAACAAATGCATCTCGTGGTTCATCACTCAGCTTTGTAGGGTACACTTAAAAACAGACCTCAGTACAGATTTGTATAGAGTCCAGTCCTATTTACACTTCCTACCAAAGAAAAATCTAATCTTTTTGAGCAAAGGAGTTCAGGCATTATCTGGGAAGATACAGGGAACTCATGCTAAGCACTTGGCAGGATGCAAAGCAGTTCATCTCACAATAAGAGAGGAATTAAAATAGGACTTGTAAGCTTTCTTAGAGGAGGCCAATACACAATGGGTCACTCCTGTTATGGGAGGCATGCTTGCTGTTTGTCCTTCAAATTAAACAGTTGGAGGCTCTGTCCCATGAGTTATAAATCTTACCCTCTAAAAGGTTAGAATAGGAATATAGGAAGGCCATAGTATTACAGAACAAGCCTTTCACATCAGAACAATTTTTACTACCTCCTCATCTGCAAACCCCCTTTTCTCTAGCCTTGAAAGCTCACCACGATCACATGAAGCCTTCCTCTAAAAAGATCTGCTTTGTAGCCCTTCAGAAGCTGTCACAGCTGACAGACCTTCTGTAGAACTCTCAAAACTAGAAGCTCATACACAGACCCTAAATTTCCTACCATCTTGTTCAACCTGGAGAAGAGAAGGCTCCATGGAGACCTTAGAGCAGCATCCAGTGCCTGAAGGGGCCCACAGGAAAGCTGGAGAGGATTTTTTACAAGGGCAGGTAGGGACAGGACAAGGGGGAGTGGCTTTAAACCGACAGAGGGTAGATTTAGGTTAGATATTAGGCAGAAGTTCTTCCCTGTGAGGGTGGTGAGGAACTGGCAGAGGTTGCCTGGTTGCCCAGAGAAGCTGTGGCTGCCCCATCCCTGGCAGTGTTCAAGGCCAGGTTGGACAGGGCTTGGAGTAACCTGGTCTAGTGGAAGGTGTCCCTGCCTGGGGCAGGGTGTTAGAACTGGATGGTCTTTAAGGGTGGGGGGGTTGGACTAGATGATCTCCAGAAATCCCTTCCAACCTTAATGATTCTGTTATTCTGTCCTTCCAACCTGAACTGTTCTATGTTTCTATGATATGATGGTATGACCTAACTGTAGGCAGACTCCTCTCCCTGCAGCTCCTCAGTGGCACACAATCTCACTTATGCCTGACCTTTCTGGGATGCCCAGGGGGAAAGCTGTGGAAAAAAGAAATGCCCAAAGGGTGCAGTCTGGCTTTATTTGTGCATACTTCATGACCCTGTTGCCATGGGCTCTGCTACAGCAAAAAATAAGCCTTTTGCTCTGACATTGAAAATCCCACAGAAGTCTTAAAACCTGTTACAATACACCAGACTTTCCTGGCACTCTCCTACACTTGATGGCAGCTCTGCATTGAGGTAAAGAGGCACCCTACTCCAGATAACACAGCGGGTGGGGTTGGAGTAACTTGAGAGCTTTGTTTCCTCATCTGGCAAGAAACTGCCTTCCCTACCCTCATTCCCCTATCCTGCAGCCAACGCTTGATTTTTATTGCTGGGCTGGTTGTCATGGGAACAACCTAAAAAGAGGTAAGGTAATGTTGCAAGGCTAAATATAAGCAAAGAATTGAAAGGCTTAGGACTCCCTTGTGACTGCCCTCAGAGCTCGTATAGCACTGCTGCTGAAATGGGACCTAAGGAGGGTGTTCAGCTGCAGGAGGCCACTGTGATTTACAATTATGGGGACAAACAAGCAGAAACAAGCAGAAAAGGTCTTACCTGGTTTTAGAGAACTTCCAGTCTGACAGATGCGAGGTGGGTGGCAAAGTCCCAGGGAAAGGAAGAATTTTTTATTTTGTATTTGTTTGGTGCAGGTGCAAGTAGAACCCCTATTCACTGTTCAGTGGGATGGTTTCTTAGGATGGTTCACAGCATAGCCTCATCATTGCCAGTACCACTCACATCGTCCTTCCTAATGCTACAGAGTAAGTGTAAGACCTTTACAACAGAAAAATAAAAATACTTGGGAACAGAATAGGAAGGAGATACAATGGGAATCTTGTTCCAGGGAATATGTGGAAGAGAAGGGTCCTCATGGTCCTGTGGATACAGAATGTCCTAAATAGAAATAAACATGAAGGATTATGATGATAATGATGAAAAAAGTCCTTCCCCAGAAGGTTTTAAGCAGCAAATGAGGGTGAATACTGGAATAAGAATTTAGCTTATGACAAAGGGGTATGACAGCAGAGCATGGCTACATCAGTGAAGATGCATCTGTTGATGGCCTCAGGCACTAAGCAGAGGTGAACTGTTCTGAGACGCCCCAGAAGGGGGCAGTCATGTATATACAATCTAGCACAAGGCAGCCGCTCACTTCTGCTTGGGCTTTTCACCACCTTGAAGGACCTAACAATTTCCAAGCCATTCAGTTGAAATCTCCCTTTGGCTCTGAAATGTTGAAGTGTTTCAGTAAGTCTGCAGCTGGTGTCGGTCATGGCCACTTCTGAAGGCAAAGGTATATATTTTTTTTTAGATCTTTAATAAATTTGGACCAAGACTCACTCACATCATGCCATGTAGGTTAAAATTCTCCTGGTGAGGTCATCTTAACGTGCTAGTGATTCTCAGTGAAGTATCTGTCTTGCCTAGTGGAGCTGGCATTTAAATCCTGCTCTGGAGGAGACTGCAGATACCAACGCTAGCCAAATAGGAAAAAGTCTAGTTCCTGGAAAAAAACCCAAGTATCTTGATACAGGACAGGTGCCACATTTGTGATTTCAAGATTCCCTAAAGTTATGTCTACACAGATGTGTATCACAGGCCAGATGTGTCCAGTTGTCCTCTTTTGTTCAACAAACAACTTCTTGTTTGTTCAAGAAGTTTTCTGGGCTCACTTTTGTAATATAAACTATTAAATTCACAAGCCTGACTTCTGGGAGATGAAGGCTAAAGGGTCTGACTTGTCTATATGTCTTCTCAGGACAGAGGAGTTAGGGTGTCAGCAACCAGAAATCAGGAACAAAGAAGGATGGTTGGCAAAGATCTTCTCTTCTCTAAGCCCATGTCCTCAAGGAGAACAAGGTGGAACAGAGTTTGTCTTTTTACCTGGTAACTCTGCAGAGCTGCCAGAGTTGCAGGGGGTGTGTTTGTGTGAACATTTGTGTGTCAACAGTGCAGACTGTTGTTATATGCTGTCTCGATTTTAACATAAATTTCCAAGTGGATGTGTCCTTACATCTGTCACAAGTCTTTCAGACTTATGACATCTTAAAAATTGGGCTCCAGGGAACAGAATGTGTTTTCTAAGAGACCTCAAATATTTTTGGTGCTAAGGTGATGAGTGTCCTGTACATGTCTGGGAGATCTTCTCCAAGAAAGACTCACCAGGTGCATCTGCCTCATTTGTTGAATTACTCTCCTTCTCATGTTGCAGAAATGTTGCCCTGAAGCATGTGTACTAGGGAGAAAGAGAGTTCATTTACTTCTTGTGTTTTTCCGGCACTTCTTGCTTCAGTCTGTGCTCCCTAGACTCAAATATTCACTGGTCCTGCAACACCTAGCAGTTAGGTACCATTCATGATGTAACCAAATCCTTTGTGGAACAGAAGCTTTAAACTTACATTTCAGCGAGTGTGGGATTATTGAGGGATCTTCAGATTTCTGCTTCTTTGTAGGAATTATGTAGTATGAGGCCATAGAGGCTACCGGTTGGCATCCTCCCTGGAGAGATGAATTCATGACTCCACCATCATTTTTCTCTTGAAAGTGAGTGCTAACACCAGTCATACCTCCTTGTAGCAGCTGTCCAGGTTTATGAACACTGTTTTATGTGTAAAGAAATGGAATATATGACTAAGAAAGCATCCTTGACTATTTTGAGTGGCAAATTACTTCAGTTACAACCAGCCTTCTGAGCAGCTCTCACTTTGTGAACAGCTCTGGGTTCAAGCAGTCAAATTAAATGCAACAGCCCACACGTGAGATGCTGAGAAGGAACTCTGAGGGTATTAATGGTGTCTCAGCAGTGGAGTTAGGCACCTAAAAATCCAGCAGGGCTATTGGCTGTAGGAACTACAACTCAAGTATTCTTCAGGGCTGCATTCATTGGGACTGTAACCAGCCATCCTGACTGTGGGGCTGGATCTCAGGGGTCAGATGTTCTGGTCAAAGCCACACATAGTGTCAAAGGTATTGTTTTTTTTCCCATTTAGACAAGTTCCCCAGACTGTGCCCTCATTTATGCTGTAATAACCTCTCAAAATTAACAAGCATCCTCAGTGGGGATCTGAGGACATTTAGCACCTTTTAGAGGGGACTGAGATTTTGCCAGCCCTGGCCCTAAAGCTTTATTTTGCTACCCGGAGTCCTTTTTGCAAACAGTTTGCAGAAGCCGTCAGTAACCCTGGTAGGATGACCGTTGTTACCATTTTGGTTTAACAGCTCCTTGTGGTTATTTTTTAACTCTGCACCTTAATTGAAGTGGAAAATAGAAATTTCTGTCAGCAGGTGTGCATCTGCTTCTGAAATCTGCCAACAGCGTCACATGGCATTCATCATGTCTTGCAGACTGGCAGATCTACTCTGCCCTGGTGAGACCGCATCTGGAATATTGTGTCCAGTTCTGGGCCCCTCAGTTCAAGAAGGACAGGGATCTGCTGGAGAGAGTCCAGC
>WTXV02026422.1:44547-80260 GCA_009823435.2 Nymphicus hollandicus | reverse complement strand
AAGATATGTTAATATCCTTCCAGAATATACAGAAACAAACAAAAGTTTTATAATATAGTGAATCACTCAAGCCAGCATATTTCAAAGGCTATCTGCTTCAAGTATTTGCAAGTATTATTACTAACCAATAATGACTTCTAACATGGTAAGACATTTGTATTCATTGAGGGTAAAAGCCCAGAGCCTGCCAATACTTACACATGTGCTTTACTAACTTCAAACAATCTTTTTACTGTTCTAGAGGACTACATATGGTTTCCTTTGAAGCACATGCACAGAAGACTGATGTCAGGCTCAAGGTTGGGTCCTGAAGGCTGGTCTGTATTATTCAGCTGTTAAACTACTGGACTGTCTTGATTTTTGTCTAGAGACCATTTCTCTGGTACAGTAATTCTGAATATGAAAGACAATTTATAGTCATGCTTGTCTTAAGGCACACAGATAAGCTTGCACTTACTTTAATAAAAGTCTGTTTTTCAGTGGTCTTACAGCTTCAATTAAGCAAAAAACTCGGTTTGGGGAAAGTTTTTCTCTTTTCTTGTTTTGGTCAAATGACAAATACACAGATTTGAACATTTTATTCTGTGAATATAGCAAATCAGCAGGAGAGAGGGCAGACACAAGCCTGTTCTTTTGAGACGGAAGTCCTGGTGTCCAGCCTACTGCTGATCATACCCCAGCATCACTGCCTTGAACATTGAATATCTTGGCCCATTCAAAGGCCTGTGCCCTTGCTTGAGAGAGGGCTTCTCTGCACAAAAGCAGATCCTTCCTCTTGCTACTGTCCAAGGCTGCAAAAACCCTCACAGAAATCACTGGTGTCAAAAAACTGAACAACGTAGGACTTTGTGAGCAACAATAAGGAAGCATGGACAAGTGCAAATCAGCACACAGTAGCTGTAGCATGAAAGCACACAGGAAATCTGTAGAAATCTATCTGGTTTAGGTCTCACAGAAGCTGATGTCCTCAACTCCCTCTTATGGTAACAAGCACAATGTATTTATTCTCATGTTTCCAGGAATTGATCAAGGTTAAAAGAATTAAAGACAAACTTTGAATTTAAAAGGTCACAGGCACACAATCAACCTGCAACACATCACACTCATTAATTATACATTACTACACAATTAGATTACATATAGATAAAACTGTTTAGATTGAAGAATGCCCATCATTTTCTTACTAATATTAGGAAAATACCCATGCAATTTTCTGAGTTTGTGTGCTGCTAAGGAAATTCAGAGGGCTACACAGAACGCATACCAATGTAGAGTTAGCCATTTAAGATATCTCTTTTTTAGATTCCTTACCATGCTGGCAAGAGGAAGATAGTTAAGAGGCACAGTTGGAGAACTTTGAATGCAATATCAAAGGTTTGAGGATGAAACAAACAAATGTATGCTGTGATGTTGGTCAACACAGAAGTTACTTCAAATATAAATCATGTGGAGAACAGCTAGATTTGACTGAACTGGACCTTGTGTAATACAAACATGCCCAAATATAATTTCTCTGGCAGGAATGTACATCAACTATTGTATTATTTAATGGAAGCTGTGGTCATCGTTACAAAGATGCATCTATATTAAGAGACATCAAGCATAATCACAAATGCTGTCCACCCTATGTATTAGAGCAAGTACATCATCATCCTTCTGTAACATTGTGCATTCATAAATAGGCCTGAAAACAATCTAAAAATGGTCTGATGCTGGGAGGTGCTGAGCTGAGAGAGCTTTTAGTGAAACCAAAAGAAACTGCAACTGCTTGGCATTCTCCAGAACCAGACCTTTGGAGTCCAGACAATGAAATTAACTGGAGTTTTGCCAAAATGAGGACAGTAGAATTTGGCTCAGTTAGTCAATGTCATTGCAAAATGATATGTTGCAAATATTGAACACTGAACTTTGAAGGAAAAAACCTAATTCACTTCAAATTGTCTGACTTGTTTATAACGAAATAGCCAGTGCTTTACCACATGCCGATTGTCTTATTGCTATACGTGTAGGTAGCCATCAATAACGAAATCTGTAAGTGGGGACACACCTTTTGGGGGATGGATGCAATTATATCCATATATATAATACATATTATATTATTAATGTTACTACACAAGGCTCCAGTTCAGCAGAGCATTTGTGCTTATGCTTAGTTGGAAGCGTTTAAGATGGGTTTTTTTGTTTCAAGGGGATTAGACAAATGCCCAAGGCTCAGTCCGTATCTTGAGAGCTTTGTTCAAGCGAGACACCAAATGCCTCCACAGGGAAGTTCTTTCTAAATTAGAAGAGACTTTTCTTACAGGTTTAATGAAGAAACTGGGAATCTCCTTGGCTTTCCTCTCCAAATAAATCTTGTCTTCTATAGGAGTATGAAATTGGTTGTCCCCTTTTTTGGAGAGCCAAGTATGACCAATCTCAATTCTTAGATTTGCATTTTCTATAATAACTGGTTGTAGTGTGGTTCCCTAAAGAAATAAGACTTAGGCAGTTATGATGTGTCTGTCTGTCTACTGGTTGGTTCTCTTTTCTGCACCTCTACTCCTCAGCAAATACTGCTTAATTTGCCAACCAAGATATAAGGTACATAATCTCATTCTAAACTGTTAGCCTGTTTCACCAAAAAAGGTCTGAATACTTCAAAAGCTTTAATAAATGGGCAATATCACAGAGCAGTCACTCAAAGATAAACTGTCTGAACACAGGCAACTGAGAAGCTGCACACCTCAGGGCATGGGAAGCATGCCAAACTCATAGCATACTGCTGGACTTCGGAAATTAGTGACACTGAAGAAGAAATCGAGGCTTTGGTTTACTAGATAAACATCTCATCACACGCACTCAGTAAAATAATGCAGTAAAAGAGATAATTGTTCCTTTATACATGGGAGGGATGACAATAATGCTGGTATATTGGAAATTGTTCTGTTGAACATCTTAGGATGTTAAGAAATTAGGGTAGAGAAAAGAGCCACAAACATATTCAAGGACTCAAGAAAACACCTTGCAATTAAAGGGCTCAATCAGTTTAGCATATCAAAAATTAGATTATGAGATGACTCTATAACAGCACACAAGTACCTTCATGTGGAGAAATCTAGGCACTAGAAGGCTCTTTAATCTAGCATATTTTAAAGCATAACAAGAACCTTTTCAAAGAGGAAAATAGGCACTCACTTGCAACAGAGGAGGTGGTTAGCTACTGGAAGGCCCCAGTGGAAATGGTAAAACCTCTATCTCTTGCTGTGATCCAGTCAAGCCTGGGTGCTACTCTGGAAGAGATCTATGCTCACCAGACACAAGTTAGGCTCAGTTAAGTGGAAGCTATTGGTGCAACTCACTTACTGAGTTCAATTTGTTGGCTGCTGCTAACTAAAGCATCAAGAGTAAAAGATGTAATGGTCCCTTTGGGGCTCAAAATGCTTTTGAAAGTATGTTTTCTCATAATATCCTTGTCAGGTGGAAAATTTATTACTTCCAGTTTTAGATGGGGACCTGAGACATAGAAATACTAAGTGATTTGCCTCAAGCTCTCAAAGGAATGGCAGAACAAGGATTAAACCACAGCCTTCAGGACTAAAGCTATTCCTTGAACTGCTACAGCAATCCTCCTCTCCCATAAACTGTATTACGTATATTTTACATGATCCTTAAAAATGTCTGTGAGCTTTCTGAATGAACATAAAACTTAACTGAATTATTTTATTATTAGTGGCAATGGTTAATATTGTTACTAGGCAGCATGGTTTGAAAGGCAAGTATTCTGATTCCCAGGACCAGCATGATAAATGCTTGCTCACTCTTAGAATTATATGTATGATATAATGTGTGTATTTGCATGAAAAGTAGGTCCTCTGACATACAATGCGTGATTTCTGTGATAAAATAGGTGGTTAAAAAAAAAAAAGTATCAAAAAAAAGAATCAAGATTTTCTACTAAGCAGCATTATCTAAATGTCTGAGTACAGATTTTGATGCCGGACTCAAGCCTTATTCTACTCTGAGCAAAGAGCACAGGAAAATGCTTGTTGCCTTACACAGTAACAGGATCCAGCTAAACACCACATAGTACAGCAATGTGCTGTCAGGAAAGCCAAGATTTCATTTTCATGTAGAACATCAGAAAATTCTAAACTGTATTAAAGCTCCTCTTTAAATATTTCATGTAAAGAATACACGATAACAAGTAATAAAGCTAGGTAAATAAACAAAATTCTGCTTCAGTTTCCTGGGATACACTTACCCCTTCATGACTATTTTGAGTTCACACTACATTTGCTTGCTTTCTGATTTCTGCCATCTTGCTTGTACTTAGAGAATTTTCTAAGATTACAAAGGTGGACCCTGTTATTTCTTATATCTACCCTCCATTAACAGCTTAAAAAAATTTCTAAAAGAATCAGATATGAAGTCTTCATCCCTACTCTTTACCACCTCTCTTATTCGCTCCAAAGTCCTAATGGTATCTGGTTATTGCCCTGCTTAAAGGTACATTAAAGCTGTGTCTGCAATAATACTATTTACAGAGTAAATTCATTCCTCCATATTCAATTCACTAATATTTTCTATTAAATTAATGCTAGGGGAGGAAGGATTTAGTACACTTCACCTCCTGCAGAAGTAATCAGAAAACATTTATGAACGTTTGCAACTGTGATGGGAGGAAGAGAACAGAAGGCATTTTATTATGCTGATTATATCCTATTTCTTTTGACTGGTGTTAACTAGTGTACAAAAAACCAAAAACTCATAGGAGAAAATGGATCTATAAATTTTCAAAATTCCCTGTCAATAAAATAAGTTGGGGAGGAGGGGGAGAAGTAATTCACACCTTACTGTGTAAGTACAACTCTGCTAGCTGACAACACCACAAAGCACTGGGACAGACTGTCAAGCAAAAGAATGAAAACTATTCTAAAACACAATATGAATCTAGAAATTCAGTCATTGAAAGCTTGCTTCATGAACTGAAGCTAATTAATGCTCTCATGTAGGGCTGAACCCAAACCATCAGAATTATAGCAGCTCCACAGCTGAATTAGGTTTTTAGTATGCTGCCACTTAAAATTCCTCCCAGTCACTAAAAGGATGGAGCACAATTAAATTCTGCTATGGGAAGGGAAAAGATGAACAATTAAATTAAAATCTCCTACAAAACAAAGATCACTTAAGATATTTAAATACAAAACAACTTAATATTGAAAAAAAAGCTTTACGCAAAAAGCATCCTTTAATTATTTGCACAGTTACTCCTTACACAGCTCTGTTGGGAAGCTCTAGAGGAGGTACCTTTGTCAGCTCAGTCTTACGTAGCTGCTTCAGTAAAGGCCTGGAATATCCTAGTATCAAAGCACAACAACGACACTGACAGCATCAACTATGCATATTGTTTTAACCAGAATAATTTGTCCATGCAGATGTCTGGAAGAATATAAAAATAAAAACCAAGCATATATTGAGCAGATCGCTTTCCCTTAGGAGTGGGAAGCAACACAGATCATTCTTACAAAGGGTATGAGATGGAATATTTCCAAGTTACTTTCACATTTTACAAAATGGCTTTAACTTGGCACATTGTCCATAACAGTCCTTTCAAACCCTTCCAGTTTATTTGCATTCCTAGTTGCTCTTGTTTGGATACTTTGCTTTCTTGAATAGGCAAGAATGAGATTTCAATGTGTGCTTAGGCTGGGAGAAGACGATCAGATGTATATGGCTATAAAACCACATCTGCTAATGTCTCTAAATGATGCTACAGCTGCTTAAAATCATAACATTTACTTGTCTAGGTTATCAACTAAATCAAAATTATATTTACAACTGGATTTTTCATCAAATACATGGGATTATCAAAGGTAACATTTCAAAAGGAATTGAGTTAGGAGACTAAATCACATTGACTTTCAATACAATGCAGGCATCTATGTGACATAAATATATGACATATATAGATTAGTATTTTCAATACTAACCCGTATTAAAGGTTAGTCTTTACTGAGTTTTACTGAGTTGGGAAACAGCACACTGTAATTCAGAAGAAGCTAAGGGAAAGTGAGGGGCTGAGGAAGCATACCAGGGGGCACAGCATTTGTGGAGGTCATTCAGTGAAGTATAGTTTTGGCCTCAACCAGGAATAGCTGGAAGACTTCCTCATGCTGCCCTGAAGGAGGATTAGCATCTTCTTCTGCCTGGTGTTTGGATTTGTTGTGATTTATGCAAACTAAGTCTGCTTGTGAGATGCAAACCAACAAGGCATTGGAAATTTTTTTGTAATAGTCAGAAGATATGAAGATTAGTCCCACAGTGGAGCAAATATGGACAATGAGGCCACGGTCATGGAAGAATGGGTGCTAGGGAAGGAGGAGCTGTAGGAGGCTGTAAAGCCTGTGGAGGCCCAGGAACAATTTTTCTTCTAGCCACTGGACTGGGCTCAGATATGTCACTTAAGGTAGTGGCACACAAGGAGAGGGGAGGCTAATATAGCAGCAGCTTCTTTACAGATGTTCCAGAGTCATATGAGAGGCCTAGAAATACCCTGGGCATGTATGGGTTGTCTTTGCGTGACTGAAATGGTGCATAGATCTGCCATCCCTGACTGTAGCTATGTGAGTGAAGATGTCTACTGATGATGATTTAGGCAGGAAATGTTCTTTTCAGGACAACATCACTGCAGCTCAGAAGTTTGTGCAGCTCCTCCAGAAGCATGTTCCCTTGCTGAATAATTGATTTTGCAATAGCTTTCTACCTTGCACTATACAAAGTTTTGCTTCCAGCAATGCCTCTAGCCCTGAGGAAATGATGTAACATGCAGAAAACTGATAGAATTTTGACTTGAGGCTTTAGACAACCAAAAAAGCCAAAAGCCTAAAGTCTTGAGTTCTTAAGTTTGTCAACTCCTCCTGAACTTCTAGGCAGCTCCCCTTCTAGAATGGATCAACTTTTTTCTGTCCACATACACTGGGAACCATGGTAGACAACAGAAGTGATTTAGGAGTGGTGAGCACCTTAGCAGAAAGGAGAGGCCCTTAATTTATTTCACAGTGAACAAGTCACAAACCTAATGTCTATGGTTCCCTCATGTTGAGTACCTGTAGCTGTATCTCAAAGGTCGATGAAAAGCTTCTAAAACTACAATGGGAAGTACATAGCAGACAACTCAGAACTCCCAAAGCTGAGTAACAGGCTCCAGGCATGTTTATGGATGCAGCTGTGGATCCTACCATGGGGCCAAAGAGACACTGATGGTGAAGTCATGTAAGGTGATGATGGCAAATGGCTGTGACCCTGCTGTATATAGGTTTAGGCTTGAAACTGGGACCTAGGACACAGATTCCTGTTATGGATAATTATGATCAAGTTCTGTACACTTGTGTAACTGCTTAGAAGAAACCATCCTTTTCTGTTATCACTTCAAACCAATGAAAATCAAGTCCAGGATGGTTCCTCACTGGAGGATAATGGGGTACCCTCAAAAAACAGGCTCTGCAGGTTGACTTTCTGGGGCAGGAAAAACTCCAAGAGAGGTGACCAGGTTGTTCAGTTCACTATTCAAATGACTGGCAAGTGAGATGCCAGTTTATCCCTTATAGGATTCCCAGTACAGTAGGGAAGATAGGCATTCTGATGAGGATAGCACTGAAAGAAAGGATCAGGGCTTCCCAACACCAGATCTTGATTCCCAGTATGACAAGCTCATTCAATAAGAACAGAATCCCAGGCTGCATTATGGAGAACCAGTTGAGGGAAGTGATCCTTCCCCTCTACTCAGTGCTAGTGAGACATATCAGGATTGTTGGATCCAGTGCTGAGCTACCCAATATAAGAAAGATAACAGACTTACTGGAGTGAGTCCAGCAAAGAGCTACAAAACCAGTTATGGGACCAGAGCATTTTTCTTAAGAGGACATGCTAAGAATGCCTGGAGAAGGTTCAAGGGGATCTTATCAGTGTGTGTAAGTACCCAATGGGAGAAAACGAAGAAAAGAGGTCCAGACTCTTCTCAGTGGTTCCTAATGACAGAACAGGGAGGATATGGGCACAAACTGAAACACAGGACTAGATTATCTCAGGAGCTCCATTCCAACTGAGACAGTTCTATGATACTTTAAAGACACTGCTATATTTCTTGTTCACAATTTAACAAGTCTCAGAGGCATGTATGGAATTTTCTCCCTTTCCATTATTATACCTAAGGCAGCACCAAGGAATATTGAACACGCAGGGGGAAAAAAAAAACACAAAAAAACCCAACAAACAACAACAACAACAAAAAAAAAAAAAAGAAAACCCAACCCATACACAAGTTAAAAAACAAACAGGGACCAGAAGTAAAAATGGAATCTGACACATCCTCAGTCTGAAGAAGTTGCATGGAGTTGGATCCTTTGCCAAGAACCTATATGCCACACAGTATTCTCCATAGTAATGTAATTCAGTAGCTTACCAAAAAGCTGATCAGATTTTGCTTTCTGGTGAAATACAACACCAAATTGTCAGTAATTGTCATGTCTCATTTGAGATACCAAGGTTAGTGGGGAATCTGAAAATGTCAATTTTTAGTAGGGAGATGTGGCCATGATAGTCTACTGCAATTTTGGAAAACAGGGAAGATGATGTGTTAAATTCAAAGCTACCTGTCCAAACTAACCTTAACAATTCAAGCATGTGCCTTGGCAGAGGACTCCTCAGAGAAAACCTACCATTAATCTCAAAGAGGAAGCTACATGATTGGTTAGGAAGGTGTCAGATGTGTTTATAACCAGGTCAGCTGAGCACCTTTCTAACTATACGGAATCACTGCCTCAATTAAAGGAAACACTTTGCGAGGTGATTGTCAAAGACCAAGAAATACTTGCAAAAAACAGTTCATTTAAGCATCTTTGAAAAATCCCAATTGTTTTAACTTGTAGTATCTACATTTTGTATTGATTATTACACGGGTACTAAAAACAAACCAGCTGAATTTGACCCAGTCTGATGCTTCAAACTGATGAAATGCAAGAGACCTGGGGAACAGCCATTGAGAAAACAATCTTGAGTTAATGTATATTGGCAAGCTCTGTTATTCCTGAAAACCAAGAGTTACATTAACTGCCTCTCTAGTTCTTATATCAGCCGTACCTGTTCCACATCCTGTTGTTAAGGCTAGATGGAAGGGTTTGACAACTTGCAGATGAGATCCTTTTTTACTGTGGATATTCAGACATACACCTTGATACACCACCCTGTGAACTGAGTTCTTGCATAGACAACTCAAGTCTTTTAAGGCCTTTTTCTCTAACAGTGTCACATAACTGACTGCAGGCTTTAGTAATATCTAATAAGGTATTTAGATCCTCTGCAGCCTAGTTACAGTGGGTTTAATCAAAGGAAGTCTCAATTTCTCTCTCACATCAAATATAAGCCACTTATCTTCACCCCAAAATCCCACAATGCCCTATTTCCACTCCTCTTATGATCTCTTGTTCAGTGTGTTAACACTACAAGTCAGTAAGTGGATTCCTGCTGATTTTAATTCCTGGTTTAAGGCCTTTTATTTAACATGGAAACAAAGTTTCTGAGGTACTCAAAGCAACAAACTTTGAGTCTTGGTTTGGTCTTCTCTATGCTCAGCTGTTCTTCTAGACTGTAGCCAGATCTAAGTTTTTGTACCCTTCTCATTTATAGCTTCAGTCCTAGTAGTCTCCTCCTATCCTTTAAATACTTACCTTATTTTTTCCCAATATCCAGTACATGGAGACTTTCAAGAGTGCTTTTTGGTCTTGATCTTCTCACTTTACTCTTAGCATATGCTAAGAGTAGGGGACAAGAGCTAAAGCTTCTACCTGTGTGCACAGAATGAGGCCTGGGATGGCATGGTCTGGACAAAAACATGTTCTTCATGCACATTCTTAACTATATGTTTTCCGATCACTGTCAAATATATTACCACTGTGCTCCCACATATTCTTACAATCGGATTATCATTATCACCTTGGACCTCTAACTGGGCCTTATTCCCAACCTTTGTCTTGCAGATCTTTCTGCACAATGTCTGTAAGATACTTTTTCACTCATGTAGTTAAAATTTTCATCCAATTCTCAAGTCTTCATACCTTGCATATGGAAACCACCTTAACTCCGGCCTTCATAAATGCTTCCTTGTCCCACCTCTCATATCTATCCTTTATCACATGCCTATACACCTCTCGCTCTGGCCAAATCCATCCTCTCTTTACACCTTCCACTGCTTCCCCTTTTATATTGCAACACATGCCACAAACACTCACGTTCACTTGCCCCTTTACAAAGTTTTCTGAGTCTGCTTCCTGGAAACTTACTCATTATTGAAAGGACATCTGGTTCATGAGAGCAGCCCATGTTTCAAAGAAGCACCTTGATGTTTCTTCCTCTCTGCCCTCCCTGTAAACATCTTCAAAGTTCCCTTATTTTACCCTTCAGATCATTCTTTTGTGATGCTACATGAAAAATGCTGTCTTGCTGAGACCACAGTTTGTCTTGCTGACCAGTACTAACTCAGTGCCTCCTTATTCTCTTAATCTGTTAGTATCCACTTTTCCCTATTCTTCTGGATCACATGGCGAGGTTTTCCTGACAGAGGTCATGCCTTCTGCTGTATCAGTACAATTTCTGACATGGAGTTCTGTTGGGGCTTCTGGGTGTAACTACAGTTAAAAAAAAAATCCATTCTAAGCTTTGAATACAACATTGAATAGCGCCTATTTAATACACAGGGCTAAACAGACACATCCATTAGCAGTCTGAGCAAAGCCGTGGATCCAAATTAACTTCAAACAAGAGTTTCACAAGTGAAGAGCCAGAAAAAAAAAATCAGTCTATCCTCCATCTACATACGTTTTCAGATCACAGTACGACAGAATATATCTGGAAGCAAGCAGATCACTGTGTATTTTCAAAGATGTTAATTTTGGTTTTAAACCAAATCAAACTAAGAAGACATGAAAGAATTAAAAAGTATTCCCACCTGCTAGAAGTCAGCACAGTCACCATGACTTTAACAGAACTGTAGCAATTTATGCCAGGTAAAGCCTCAGCACAATATACTTAGAAAAAGCTCACACTGCTGATTAGGGGAGCAATTTCTTGCAGATGATTTTTAATTTCAGTTTAGTGCTTCCCTTAGTTTCAACAGAGAAATTATTCCAGCTAGCATTACTGTCCCATGCTCATCACTACAGCAGTGGTGGTCACTTGCCACCTCAGAAACATATGGTCAGAACATTGTGGTAGCTACAGCACCCTCATGATGTATGCAGGTCAAGGTTCAGACAGAGGCATTATGTTTTATTGTACCAGATGCATTAGATGCAAAAAGCTGACTTAAAATTTAACAATTAATGAAATGTTTTCTTTTTAAAATGGATTTTTGATCAGTCTTCCTACCTTTTTCTTAGAAAAATACAAATTCTGACCTAGCCTACTTAGGAGCTCCCAAAAAGCAGAGCAACTATGATCAGCAACCTACACTTTCATGTGGTAGATCCAGTAAACCTGAATCTCCAGGTTTCACGGCTTGGATTTTGCTTGCTAAATCTTCCATTCTTGTTTACCGTAAGCGTCTAAGTGACCTTCTGCTTTTTTTTTCTTCTAGGCGGACTATACAACATTAGTATTCCGGCAGCCTGACTCGACATACGGACATAAGGTGGAGTCAGCTAACTTTCTGGTCCTTGCTAAAGAGTATGCAGTTCACTCGCCATGGAACAAGAGTGGCACCCAGTGGCCAGAGAGCTTGAACCAATACTCATGTCTTGAAGTGTCTGCCTTCTGCATTTTATAAATCCCCTCCCAGCATTTTGAAGACAGAAATTCTGTGCTCAAGCTTGCAGAACCCTCTCCTACCTCTGTACTTGAAAGGCAGAAGGTAGAGAACTGAAGCGAAAAGGTTTCCTCTCTGTACTCTTTTTGAGTATCACTTTTTCTGAGAGCATAAATAATCCACCACAGGTATCAGGGCACTTTCAAAAGGGTACCGCTTATTTCTGAGGGCTCAGGCAGCAACTGACTTGTCTGACATAAGCACAGAAGAAGGAGGAGTTCAAAGACCTCATCTAACTCTAACACATTGTCCAGTAAATCCAGATAAGGTAAACATATGTTTTTAAACTGCCCCACAGAAAATGTGGTAGCAGGAAAGGAGAACCAAGGGATGAAGCCTGCTTTTTGATCTCCCCTCATGGGGAACACACGGGCTCTGTGCTGCCCCCAGTCTGTGGCTGGGTTTGGTTTTGCAAGACCATAAATTAGATAAAGGAGGCATAGGTGGTAGGTGGTGACATAGCATGGTGATGAACACTGTTACACACTTTAGAGGCCTCTCAGAAGTTAATGTAATTTTGTAGTAATTTTTCATGATACACAATCAGAGTATAAGCCTGGTTTTCAGTTAATACGGTATGCTGTGCTTTTAATCAAATTCTTCATGGGGGCTGTTGCAAGTAGGGAGAAAGCTTTTGCTCTCACTTTTTTTCTTTAACTTAGGGATACTTACTGCTTAAAACTGGAACATCAATTTTGAATACACTCTGCCAGACAGCCTAATTAAGATGCAAACAACTATTACCCTCATAGAAACATTCTCCAAGATGGAGACCTGGGTATTGAGTGAACATGACCAAGCTCACTAAAACACCAATGCTCCACAATGCTGTAACATTCCCAATGATAAATGAGTGATAATGGTGCAGCTGCTTGCAGTGCTGAGTCTGCACCATTAGTTTTGTGGGTTTGTGGTTTTGGGTTCTACTTACAGTGTGAAAATCCCCATTTCTACAGAGTCCAGCAGATAATGTGAGAGTAGTTTTTCCTGGCACTATGAAAATTTTACTTTGCATTAACTGATATTCCTTCTAAATGCTCTAGCACCTAAAACAGTACGATCAAGAGGGAATCAAAACTGTCAACTAAAAATAAATGTTCTAGTATGGATGGCTATAGCTAGAGCTTGACAGTGTGACCCGAGTAGATTAAATGGCTCACAAATCAAAAGGCGCATCAGAAGAATCAAGCATTAAAAGAAATTCTAATGTTTTAAAATAATGATTTTTAGACATCTGCTGTGGCAATACTGAAAGCCATGGATCTTTGTACTTCCTGAGTTATGATAGCAAAGAATTCAGCAGTCTGGACAGAATTTTCAGCCAGATTTTCTGTTAACAGGAATTCTTTGTTCCTTGACTGTTTAGTTTTTGCTACACAATATAACTGAAGTGGTAACAAGGAAAACACTGTTCTTGATCATAATGCAGCTTGATGAATCCACAGTGGTAGACTGACAAAAGTAGGCAGATTTTCCCCATAACTGGATTGTTTTGCTCTAGGGAAAAACATTGATATAATAACATCCTGTTTTATTTAACACTGAATGTAACTATTGTACTAAGCAAAACATTTAGTTCAAAAAAGGTATTCTAAAATGCATTGCCTCCACATTAAAGAGCAAGAAATGATCTTGCAGATACTCTAAAAAGTTAATACTGAAGATGTTTCATGACAGTTTTGCACTTCTTTGCAGCCTGTGGCTTCTAAAATTACTGTGACTATGGAAATGTACACCTCTCTGCTGTTATCTTACCTAACCTTTTTCCTATTTGCTAATTTATTTTCTTCTTTATTTTATCCAGTAACAGAAGTTTTCCTGAGGGAGGGAAGTCACTGTGTGTTTGTACAGTGCCTGGTGCAATGGGCTTCTAAAATCTATTTAGGATCCTTATGAGCTAGTGCAATAGAAATAATAAACATTTTATTTTAACAAACAATAGAAAACAGTGTCTTAGAGAACAAGCCAAAGAATAGAGGCCTTGTGGTATGAAAGTACTTCCAGCAGGGTGGAAAATAAGAGATTTTCTGTATCTAACCTCTCCTGGGTATTACATTTCCTTATAATTTTTCAGTGCAATCTGACCACTAACAACTTGGCATCTTATTTACCTTAAGATGATGTAAAATAATTGTCAAATAGATTTTTCTGTCTCACAATTTTAACGGAGTGTGGCATTTCAAAAGCATCGTGTAAACCCATTTTCTACAACACGATGCCATAACATGAAACTAGTAATAATAATCCCAGCAACACAATCGTTTTAGGTCAATCACAAAGTACCTCCTTTTAGAGGGGGTAATTTTTCAATTGTAACAACCTGAACATAGAAACAGTAAATAATTAGTACCTATGAATGAGCTCAGCAAGTCTGCAAAAATAAGACCTGAAATTGCCGCTGAAGTTCTGTAACTACTGTGGAAGCCTTCCACTGGTGCATACGTTCCTTCATGATTACGGCCACAACTTTGGTTTTAACCCTTGCAACCTGAACTGAAGCTGCAGTAACCTGAACTGAAGCTGCAGTCAAGAAAGGAACTCCAAGTAATCCCATTATGGTGTTTCTGGACAACTGATCTCAGGACCTGAACCTGAGCTGATTCAAACGCCCAGTTTATTTTTCCCTGGCATCTATCTGATCTGTGGAAAACGTGCTGAATGTTTCATTGGCTTCAAAATTAGCAGGCTCTGTCTCTAAGGTCAAGACAAAACTGAACGATGAAATAATTCAGATGATGGATTCCTGCCATTCGCTGGTGAGTGGTTTTTTTTTTGTTTTGGTTTTGTTTTTTGTTTTTTTTTTAATTTGTTTTGGGTTTTTTTTGTCAACTTCTGTCACCCTGGAGGAAGGAAAGAAAACAGATTAAAAACTTCTTTAATAGATCCTTGGGCCAACCTCCAGCATCAAAATGCAGTTGTTCAAAATCCAAGTTGAGGAGTCATGAAAGCTTTATTATTGCTATTTATGGTAGTGCTTTCCATATTCCAGCTGCCTTTTACATATTTAAGGACTGTCCTCACCATGGTGCTCATAACCCTTTGTTTTTACACAAATACCGGAAAATCAGTCCTACCACTCTTATTACAGTAAGAGTTATGGCCACATGAAGTACCTGAAGACTTCTGTATGTGCATCTAATCAACAAAAAGCTTGTACTTTAACTATGGCAGAACAATATCTGTATACAAAGACTGAGTGGACTTGAGGTTTCAAGATAAAAAAGCTCAGCCTTGGTGACAACTACGTATGAAATGCATCATTAAAACAATATTCTGACATGACTTTTTTATGTATTGAGAAAAAATTTCAAACTGACATCTTTTTTGCTTAAGTGTTAAGATAGCCTGGACACCTCACCTCGTCATGAAACTGATCCATCCCATGCCATTTTCACACCTGCTCCTCCTAAGACCAGCCCATATTTCTTCAAATTTCTCTAGTTTTTAAGTAGAAAAATCACCATATTATTTTCTCTTAAAGCCCTTTTGGAACTGGGCAAAGTAACAAATTTTATTTGAAATCTCACATTTTCACCACAGGTGGAGGTTACATTTTATACTTAATTCATAATTATTTTAAAATCAAATAATACACATTAAGATGAATACTTTATACCTCACAAACTCAAAACTCCAGTGTTTCAGGTAAGAGTAGGACCATGATATTTTATCCCAATATTCCACTGTACGTAAACATTAAAACCTAGGCCAGTTTACTGACACCAACCGCAAAGTCCCCAATGTTTTTAATGACTACAAAAATTAGTTCCATTTTCATTTTTCTTTCAGTGTGGCCCCTTCACAATATATTCTTTCCTGTTGGCTCTGCCAATGTTCACACACATCTCGCTTGTCTCACATGCATAGGATCTAACTGTGATAAACTGACTGATCTCAGAACATGACTGAACCCACATCTGTAGAGAGATACTGATGCAGGTATTTTTTATCAACCTTCTTTCACTCAATTCTTCACAGGACAAAACCAGAATACCTTACCGCATCTTCTGTTATTACTTAACTAGAACAGGCTACTGATGGCTGAAGCCATGTCTAATGCATAAAGCTATTTAGAATTGCACCCATTATTTATCCTGAGTAAGGGATTACTTTCTGCAAATGCTTCAATGTCTTCATTTTCTTACATCTACCTAACAATACCCTCAATTACCTGTGGCTTTTTAATACCTGCTTAGCTTTCTGGAAACATAACATTCAGTTTCACTGTGATAACAGTCATCAAGCCAAGAATTATAAATCAAAAAGGAAGAAAAACCTTAAAATCCAAGAATTATTCAAAAGTGCTGTGGGGAATGGAACTTCCTTAATCCACTGTGACAAGAGATATTGCAGAAATACTCTGCCAAAACGGCTCCTGATACTACCAGTGAATTTTAGGATGAGCAAAACTGGACAATATATACATATACATACATGCCCATATATGTGAACACATGGATTTACATGTTGGTACAAATTACTGCAGCTACAATTCTGTTGCAATATACAATTTCTCCGTTTATATAGCGTAATTACACATAGGAACATTATTATTACATCTTTTTCTTCCATGCCAATTTCCCAGTCAGATCAAGACCTGTGTGTTATAGTGTAAAACTGAAATAAACTTTTACAGAAATACAGAAACATTTGTATTTTCAAAGGAGATGAGCTATCTGTTCTGATCACACTTTAGATTTTTGATACACAGAAATAAGCTGAGGCATGCATGCAGTATCCAGTCTAGCTGTAAAATGGCCTAGCAGTCAGAATAAAACTGAAAATAGAAAAAAACTCCACTCTAAGTATGGAGGCCAATTCAATTCTAGGCTGATCTGCAATTCTGTGAACCTGCATTCCCATCTTACTTCCATGCCACCTGAAAACATACCAACACCCAAACGCCTTTTCCTGAAGCCTGCAAATAACAGTTCTACCCATCTGAAAGGGTGTCAGACAAATCGAGTTACCCCAAAACAAACTACACTCTAACCCACAATGATGACCGACAACAGGGTGTTTTTATTGCCTACAACCTCCTTCGCGGTGGTTATGCGCACACTCGGCGTCACCGCCATTCCATCCCCTCTCCAACCAGCAAAGCCTGCAGCTCCAACGGGGCCTCGCTCAGTGCCGGGCAGCTGCAAGTGAACGCTTTCTGTACAATGTACACTACGTGCGCAGAAACACCTCCACGGCCTACCAGAGCTGGCAGAGTCCTTTAACCGCGAAATCCTATAGATAACGCACAGCCCCCACCCCATCCACAACATCCGCCCACCGCGCCTACACACACAGCAAGGCGGCTGGGCCGCTATCAGCGTAAGCGTGGCCATGCCTCCCCGAGACACGGAGCCAATCATGACGCCGAGCAGCCGAACGCGCCCGTACGGAGACACGCCAGGGCAGAGGAAACACACTTCCTTTTCCGGGTCAGCTCCAACTGCACACAGTAAGGAGCCGCCGTGGGGCCAGGGGTGCTACTCTGAGCTTTCCTTTTCCTAAGAGAAGAGGGAGGAAAATCTGTGCGCGGCCGGATGGCGCCTCTGCCCTGGTCTCGGCCCGCTCAGCTTCTGCCCTGGACCTTGCGCCACCCCGCTTGGCCTTACGCTAAGGGCCTCAGCGCTCATGGGGGCACTGCCGTGCCACCTCTCTCGTGCCGTCCCTAGGAGCATGCGCACTGCGGAGCCCGTCTTCGGAGGGGTAGGGGGAGGAGTGGCCAATATGGGGCAGAACCAGCACGGCAACCGGCTTCGCGTAGCGAGGACCGGGGCTGCTACGGGGGAGAATCGGGGTTCTGTCTCCTGCGAGGGGTTCTGACTCAGGCGGAGCGGCTTGTGCTCCGTGCGCTGCCCCCGGCCCATCAGCAGCTGCCAATGGCGTTTGTGCTCGGAGGCTCGCTTCCTCCCGCCGCCTAGTCCTGCTACTCCACGGCTTTGCCCCCATCGGTCCCTGTCGTGAGGCCGTTAAGAACTAAAGTGCGGTTGACAGCCGCTTCTCGGACAGGCCGTTGTGTGTTGGGCTGCAGGGTTGTGTGGCAGGCCCTGCTACCACAGAGTGGGCCCCCTGTGCTGGAGCTTGTTGGCCCCGGGATCTTTAATGGCGAGGTCAGGGGTGCCAGGTGCAAGTAGAGAAAGGCAAAACATTTGGTCCTGTCATCCTCAAAGTCAAAATAATTTTTACTCTTAATTAGCTAATGCCATTGTTTACACTTGAGGTTCTTCTGCTTAGAAAGGCAGGTGATTCAGTAATAAAAAATATATTTTTTTTTGGGACACTGAATATATTCTGTTTTTCCATAATGCCATGAATTCAAGCAGATTATCCTTAATGGATCTTTTATACAGTAATGAAAGATAGACACTGGACAATTGTAAGAGGGATTGACTGAACAATTGTGAGAAGGTTTTGTTTTACCTGATGTTTTGGCAAAGCCTAAATCCCACAAGTACATGCAGAGCATTGCATACAGTAGTCAAAATACTGATGTTTAACATTTAGCACTTGCATAATGGTTTATAAATCATGTATTTGTAAACTTTGTAGTGTTTTTAATGTTGAGTATATTAGAATTTATCGCATATGCTAAAACCATCTCTTAAATATCTCTTTAGGAGGAAGGAGCAAAAGTTGTCGTATGGCCGCCCCAGGAAAGGTGGCAGCTTTCCCTCTGCCTCCCCTACCAACTATTGGAGAGATTATTAAACTCTTTCACCTTAAAGCACAGAAACAACTTTCCCAGAATTTTCTACTGGATTTGCGATTGACAGGTTAAATATTTTACTGTTAACATTTTTATCCTCTATAAAACACGTATCCTGGTTTTCTTCAAAATCCCAATTCTAGCTAAGGAGATGGTGTTTTTATGATGAAATCTGTCAAGCTAATAGCAGCTTAGTGGTAAACCTTTAAAGACTTATTTTAGTTTTAGCTTAGACAAGCTTTACTTTTAAATGCCTAGAAAATGTGTTTCTTTATAAATAACACAGTAACTTTTAGGTAGAAACTATTCCTATATGAAATATGGATTATTGATTGAAATGCAAAAATCCAAGCCTTAATAATGTGTTTACCATTCAGGTGCTATTATAGTTTACAAGTTTGAATTAAAAAATTACTACTTTTTTTTAGCTTATTATGTATCATAGAAAGTGCTGCAACTCATTGTGCAATCTAATTTACTATGTAGTGTGGCTGGGAAGGTAATTTATCTTAGTTTATCAGAAATGTAGCTTTTTTGAACCAGCTTTAGTGTTCTGAACAGTTCAGTTTTCTCCATTTTTATGTGTGCAGTGATGGCAAAGCTGGCACTGTTTAGTGGGTTTCTTTACTGTCATAGTGGTGGCTGGGTTTTGCAGTAAGAAATGCAGTGCAGCTCATGTAGCTGATGGTTTGAATACATTTGAAGATTCAGGTTGATAAAGATTTAGAGTGCGAACATGAAACACAGCTCCACTTCCTGAACAGCTGGACTCTTACCTTTGAATTAAAATGTCTGCATGCATTTAGTAAAACCTTATGAGTAGTCAGGTCTTCAGATATTTCTTATTGCATATTTACGAAGTTATGGAATGAACAGTAAAATTTCTCTCAGCATCTTCTCTCCATGCTTCCTAAGGATCCCTTTATTTCATTGGCTACATTTTTAATCCTTATTTTAAAACCTTAATCTGTTTTCTTTCCTGGCTGTAATACCTTCCAGTATTGTATCCTTCCACTAATGTATAGGTATTCTTTCCTTACCTTTCATCTGCCCCACTTTCTATGACTACCAATTGCCTGTATGCCAACTCTTAGTTTACTCCAGCTCTTCCTTCATACAATTGCTGGGTTCATATTGAAATCTTGTTCTTCTTAAATTTCCTTGAAACGTAGGCTCTAAGGAAATGCAGTGAAATACTGTAGCGAGACTTTAGGATGTTGAACACAAGTGCTTACTTGCAGGAGAATAGTCCTGCTGGTTTACAGATGAGAAGTAATATTCTGTTTTCATTTGATTCTGTAATGAGCAACAATGTATATTAATAACATTAAGCTGGAAATACTATTTTTCAAATAGTTGAGGGTATCTTGCAGTACGAAACAAATCTGAATTCTGTACAGTGAAGCAGGCGTGTGATTAACTGGGGTGTGTCACTGTTTATGTCTGTTCTGAGGTAAGCACACTTGTGTTTTAACAATAAACAATGAGTTTATGTAAGTGAGCTGGATCTTCTGCAGAATAAAAGCTTTGTATGTTCTTTGTGTCTTGCAGACAAGATAGTGAGACATGCTGGCAATCTGAAAAATGCCCATGTATGTGAAGTGGGTCCCGGGCCAGGAGGGATTACCAGATCTATTCTCAGTGCTGGTGTTGAACAACTCCTTTTAATTGAAAAAGATACTCGATTTATTCCAGGATTACAGGTACCAGCTGGAGAATAATTTGTATAAATGTATCCACAATATTGAATAAGAACACTTTAAGAACGCAGAAAGGTGCCAAGTGTCTTGCTGAGATCTCAGCATTGAAAATAGGTTTGCTTCTTTGGCTTAAATCAGAGCTATTGTTTGCTTGAAGGTAAAAATGCACAGTATAGCAATTAATTGTGCCTGCTTTCTCATAGGCCTCTCAGGACCTGATCCTGCAACTGAATTAATGCTGAGTCTTGTTTTTTTGGGTTTTTTCTGATTGAGACGTTTCAGTGGCATTTCACCATGCAGATGAACTAGTAGTTTGAAGGCTGAACGTAACGTCTTTTGGTCTTATTTGCATTTTTATCATAATAATTATGCTTTATAAAATTGTGAAGGCATATTTCCACTCCAGTTCATGTTCAGTATGGGTAATATCCAAATACAGAAGAATAAACCAGTGTTTATTTTGCATTAAAAAATAAAAATGCCCTTAAGTTTTGGTTCCTTTCTTTTAAAGTTGGTATAATTTCACAAGTTATTGTGGCATTTTTCAAATGCCATTTACTTGTGTTGCTGTTAAATTTCCATGTTTATGGAATTTGAATGTATAAATCTATGAAGAAAAACAGAGTAAAAAATCTCATTTAAAATCAGATTTAACTGTTTTCTTGTGCCTCTACAATCTCAAAGGTCTTTCCTTGTACTGTGTCTTCTGTAGTAAACCAGCAGTGAAAATAAATAGGCAGTTCAGTTGAGAACTGCTACCATCTCTTTGTAGGATAAAACCAATCTAAGATATGAATGAAAACGCTCATATTCTTAAACCTGAATATGCATGTAACTATGTCTTTGTGGGCTTAGCCATTAATAATTTATAGTATGCCATCCTTACTTTATGAAGTATGAAAACTTCATGTTTTCACTTCTCTTGGGGGGGGCAAATCTGCATTTCTGTTTCAGATTTTAAGAACTGGTTTGGGATTGGAGAGAATTTGAGATTCAATGATACTTGTTTTAGTTAACAGGTTTTTAAGTATTTACACTTTTTTCCCGATCTTCCAAAATGCAGCCACTACAACAGATTTGTCTAAATAAAAGTATACTTTTCAGGGTCTATAATGAGGTTTTGATATGTAATTATCTTTACTGTTCAAGGGAATTAACATTAGTAATTATTTTTAATTAGCAGCCTCCTTACAGTAGAAACAAATATGCCTGAATGAGGTTATTGAATATAAAGATGCTGTAACTTGGTAGCAGTGGATGCGAATGAAAACTATATATGTTACATCTATTATTGTTAAATTTGTTTTTTCCCTCCAAATAAGATAATGCATAATAGAATGAATCTTTTTTTTTGTGACAGTGTGGGTAGTAATACCTATTTTTTCTGGTTTCCTGGTAAAAATGTTATCAAAACCAGATACTCATAAATGGGTTGAGGTTTGAATAAAAAAATAGGAGAGATTAAAATAACAAATGGGGACTCTTACTTAAAAATGTCTCTGTAGATACTTACAAAATCGCCGATCTAAAGTGTACAGTGTTTTTCATGAACTTTTTCAGGCTGTGGTCTCTATCAGAAAACTGAATTTGGGATCCTCTTTACTGCAAAACTGAAATATAGTGAAAAACGTGTGTACAGAGTAAAAGTTTACACAAGCTGAGAGTCTGTCAGTTCTGTCTCACTCTTAAAGAATCACAAACTCTCTATGCCATATGCCCTCATAGTTGTTAGGCTGGAAAGATTGATGAGGAGAGAAAGGGGGCTCTCTGCCAGAGTGTGGATTGAATACAGAATTCTTCCAGGAACACCATTTTTTTTTTTAAACTGTGCCCTTCGTGTTTTCTGCATGCCCTTTTGGTTGTGTGTGATCAACTAGAGGATCTGTATGATGGAGAATCACTTGGCTAAAGTGCTTGGTACACAAGAGCTCCTGGAACTGTTAGCTGCACACATCAGCCTTAAAGTGGAGAACATTTCAGTGGGTTTCTGAGTCTTTATTTCCAATTATAAATATACAGCTGTGATTTTTCTACTCACAAATTAAATCCAGTTCTCGTTTATGTTGCGATACTCAAAAAAACCCCGAAGTCCTCTTGACATGAAAATCATTATTAGAAAAACAGTATAACATATGTTAATCCATTACTGTGTTGGCAGCTGTCTGCTTCCTCTTATGCT
This sequence comes from Nymphicus hollandicus, assembly GCA_009823435.2. NCBI lineage: Eukaryota > Metazoa > Chordata > Aves > Psittaciformes > Cacatuidae > Nymphicus > Nymphicus hollandicus. Next base: position 57,842 of record WTXV02026422.1, on the reverse strand, counting down.
GTTTTCTAACTTTATTGATCTTATGTTATCATTCATCCTGTTATAGCACTTATTGCATCTTCAAAGAAAGATTTGACAAATCACGGCAGATTAGTGAATCTGTATGCCATGTAATTGCTAGTGTAATGCTGAAAAATACATTAATTAGTTTGGAGTTGAGGTTAGATTTATTCTATTTGAAAATAATTGCATTTAAAACACAATAACATATATACAACAAGGAACATATAAATTTAGTTAAGTTTTTGGTTTGGGTTTGTTTTTTTTTTAGTATTCTACACAAAATTCAGCTGTTTTGATGGTAAAAAAACCTTTACTCAAAAAAATTTCACGCCAAAGATTGTAGAACAGTATGAGAGAGCAGCTCTTCCTTTGGCTCAGAGACCTGTGAAAGTTGTTTGTGCCCCTGAGCATGTAAACATGATTCAGATTGGAGATGGAACTAACAATGGTGGGCAGTTTATTTCAGCAGTCAAGCCACTAGCACTTAACTGTTTATGGTTTTGGATTTCTGTGCAAAAGCAAAATTGTTCTTTGAGCCATTTTTCATTATTCTGATGTAGGAACACTTAAATATCCCCAAAATCTTTGTAGAAGTTGACTTTGCTTTTGAATTGTGCTGTTTGTACAGAGCTTCATACTGTAAGAGATAGATTAGTACAACACTAAAAAACTTAACTAGTTCTGATTGTGTAAACTGACACCAGAAATGAAAGAGTTGGTCATCAAACCACAGCCTGAGTTTCCATTTCAGTCTTTATTAAATACTAGATAAGCTGCAGAAGTGGGCTAGAGAAATTTGCAACAGAGTGAATTTTTTTGAAATTTCCAAAATGATATAATTTTTTGAGGTGTTTCTTTACTGCTAAATACTTATTCCCTCATTTTGGGGAACTCCTTGGCTTTTAATGGTGTGAGTACAAGCTGCTCCAGGGAGTACTGAGAGAATGTTTTCACCCTTTTTTATGTAAAAGAAAAAAATGACTGAATATTTCTGCAGCCTTCTATCACATATGGCCAAAATTGGATAATAGACCCTGCAGCTGTGGGGGAGACAGAATAAACAACATGAGCATTGTTTCCATAGGTAATGGATCTAAAAACTTTTCAAAAGCTGCTGCTTGCATTATTACTTAAATCAGGTGGGTTTCTGTTAGTGGCCCAGGTTTGTTAATTGTCCTCATTGAAGACACTCTTAGCAGTCTTTTCAAGTTTAAATTCACTGTTGAGAATTCTGCAGCTGTGAATAGTGTTTACAGAGTCACATATTAAACTTTTTTGTTAGTGTTTTCTTTTTGAAAGTAAATACTTACTAGTAGTACCTCAGTTTTAACTTCTGTTGTGCTTTTTTGTGTATTGAAGATAAATACATAGCAATATGTTCATCTTTGCTGTGGCTGAAACTGGAAATCCTTTGGTTAATACTCACTGTGAATTCTGCTTGCTTGCTTACAAACAGTTGTTATCTGAAGCAGCTCCAGGAAAAGTGCGCATTGTTCATGGAGATATCCTGACATACAAGATGGAGAAGGCTTTTCCAAAGCACTTAAAAAAGAACTGGGAGGATGGTTAGTATTTGGATTTGGTTTATTTTATTTTTAAGGCTTCTTATATCTTAAGTGTGGTGGTATAATTGGAGTTCACTCAGTTGCAGGTGTTACTCTCTTCTGGTACATTTTAAAGGTGAGAAGAGAGAGATAGGCTTGCTTTCTTCCTTTCCAGAAGGAAACAGAATCCTCTTCTAAGAGAAAACAGTGGAACTGGTGTGACATTCATCTTAGTCAACAGTGAGGAGCTTTGCAGTGATTAACCTTTGAATGTCTTGACTGTATAATAATGACTCTTGGAAAGTATAAAAGCAAATAATTTTTCTGTATTACTGTCATATGAAAATCTGAAAGGCTGGTGGGTTTTAGAAAGATACTTGGCCATCTCTGGTCCACGTGTAATATCACAAATATTCTAGAAATATCACAGCCTAAAAAGTGCATAATAAGTGTGCCAGAAAAGCAGCCTGAATTAAAACTATCATAGAATCAGCCAGGTTGGAGAAGACCTTTAAGATCATCAAGTCCAACCATTAAATGCATGTTATTAAATGCTGTAGTGTCTAAGAAACAACACACTTGCATTTGTTTTGCCCGCTTCTATTGCACTGCTGGTTAGACATAAGGATCCCCACTAATGAAATGCCTGCTTTGTGTTTGTACAAGACACATACACTGATAGGATCCATAATTGAACAATACATATCACTTCTTAATGGTTGTGTTGTACTTTCCTTAAACCCTTTTGATTTCAGAGGACTCTGTACAGAAGATCTCTGGCAATTTGATCTAGGTGATTATTTTATGGATTATGAAGACTACACTCTTGTAGTTTTGCTGTTAGAGTTTTGCTGTTCTGGGGTAGCTCAGCTGAAATCTGCTGATGAGCTGAAAGTCAGCTGAAATCTACTGGTCTATTCAAATGTAAAAGAACCAAACCTAACCACTTTTTCCAAGTAATTACTGAGTATAGTAACACAGTTTTGTCACTGTACGACGAATGTAAATGGAAAGGCATAATTTTGGTGAGGCACAGTAAAAATTGTTTTTATATTTTAAGTCTAAGTTGATACGCGCATATCTTTCTTACGTGTTCTTTCATGGCAAAATCTCATACAAAACTCTTTGACAGTTTTCTTCCATCAAATTTTAACAGAGCCACCAGGTATACATATCATTGGTAATCTCCCCTTCAGTGTTTCAACTCCTCTGATCATCAAATGGCTTGAAAATGTTTCCAAAAAGGATGGACCTTTTATTTATGGCAGGACACAGATGACATTGACTTTTCAGAAGGAAGTTGCAGAGGTAAGACATTAGTGTTTTCCCAAAATTTTACAGATGCTAAGTGGAACAAAAATTTGCAGCCTCTTATTTAAAAGTACAAACCTAATCTTAGATGGCTTTAAAAAGAGAGGAAAGAGCTGGTTTGATTTTTAGTTTGTGTGGCTGTAAATTATGAATTTTAATGTTGAATTAATCATCTGCTCTGATTCTTTCACAGCACTTTTTTTTTTTCCTTACAGAGAGAGATATTTCCGTGAGGTACTTAATCTGTTATTTTTTGAAGTATTGGTTTCTTAAACAGGAATAGATTTCACAGCACTCTTCTGTTTTTAACTATCTTCTCTCTTGGTCATTCATGCACCATTTGATCGGTCTGCTTTTCCTTACGTTTCAGTCCTATCAAGAAATACACTGATAGTTTTTTCCTTTGCTTTCTTAATGAAAAATATTTTCTTTTAAAAAGACACCTTCCTTGAAATAAGGAAGAACCAGAGGGTTAGCATTATTTCCAGTTGTGATTAAACACTTAACATGCAGAAAGTGTTCGTCAAGACCATGGAAGCTGACTCTTGCTTTTTTGAACAAGACTTGATAACTAGAATTATGAGTGGATTGCTGCCAGTCTTGTGTGTGTCGAAAGGCATCATCTGAGTTCTGTCAGAGCAAGTCCAAGAGCAAATTGAGAATATACTTTGTGTCAATATTTAGATTCTCAAAGCTAAACTAATCTGCTGTGTAGCATCATTAATTCTAGATCAGTTGATACTCCTCAATGCTTTCAGATTTTAACAGTTTATTTCCGTTGCCATTGGATGAAATATATCGTATTACAAAGGCTGGAAGAATTTTTGCTTTGTATTTATAAAAGCAGTATGGCTTCTTACCAGCATCTCACTTGCTTAAAAAAGAAAAAGGAACTGCACATCACTCTGAAAACTGAATTTCCATCTAATTAGTCCAGTGTTTGTAAATATCAGGGGTTTGTTGTGCAACCTAAAGTGTGTGTGTGATTTTAATCTTTCAAAGTAAAAATTGTACTAGTAAAATTTTGCTGGGTTTTTTTGTACATAAATTAGTACTAAGTATATATGCAAGTAAGATGGCTGGAGTCATTTTTGGGGGTCACAGAAAACCATATTGTGCTGTCATTACTCTAGCCCTGCAATCAACATTCAAGACAAGTACTGATATTTCCAGTAGATGGCTCTGGAGAACACCAGGGACAAACATGAAATAAACTGGATTTCTTAATTCAGCTCTAAGATCATGTGGTTTCAGGTATTAAAAAAATCTAGATCACTTTTCCAGAAGAACTTCATACCATATGAGATCATACCTTGTTGCAAAATATGTCTAATGGACTATGATGTAAACTGCAAAGTGATAATGGGCAAGATGCAAAGTTTTGTGACAGCAGTGAAAAAATTGGCCTAGCACTGAGTGAGAGCATAAGTGCACTCAGTACTTTATATAGCTGTAACCAGCTGCATATGCCACTAGTGACATGCAGATTATAGTGCTTCTGCACCCAGCATAGCTCATTGAGATCTTAAATACCATGCACGCTTTAAGTTTCTTGGACTTAGAATGCTGAGAAGTTAGAAACACTAGAAAACTATGTTTTTCAAGGTCATGCAATGAATCGGTGTTAATTACTGAGTTACAGTCTGGGATCTCTTGATTCTTTTTTCTTACATCTATTTAAACTCCGATCTTCCACTGAAGACTGAATTGTTCAAGGTTTCTGGTTTGTGTTTCCGTAATTGATTTGACATAATGAAAAACTCTTTTGAGAGAAACTGTTTTGGTTTATGAGTAGGAGGAAGAATGGTAATCAAAATCTCTGTCTTTTTCTGGCCCTCTGGAGTTGCTTAAGTTAATAATTGTAATTTGACATACACAAGCATATTCAGTACAAGGAAATAAAGAACAGTGTCATGCAGATAATAAGTTGCTACTGATGTTCTATGTCTGTGGTTTGATATTATTGAAAGGGAAATGTATTATACCCAGAAGTTTGATGTCCTCAACCCTGTTTCTAAGCTTAGAGTGTAAATATCAAAGAAGTCTCAGTGTATATGCCATAAACTCGGCAGAAGGGTGGGAAGCTGTCATGGAATGAAGCCATGTGCTTTATCATCAGTTAGGATAACTTGATGTTAACAGTGAGAAAGTATTACTTGTGGTTAAGCTCGTTTTTGCTAGTATTAACAGTAGAAAATAGTTTTGCCCTTGTTGCAGTGGTAGTTTCCTGCTCTTCTGTTTCCTTGTAGTACAGGTATGCTGGCATGAGTTATGTAAGTACAGACCACTTTGTTCTGATATGACATTATTTGATTAAATAGATTAAAACTTGGTTGATGAGAGCCAGCAGTTATATGCCGAATTCTGAGACCTGTTAATGAACATAAGGCCAGACAGTCACAGCAGTAAATATGGCACTTTTAAGTGTTGAGCAGATTATTTTTGTCTCTCTGTAGCTTAAATCTGTAAATTGGTTAGTTACTTTGTGGATGAGGATTTTTACCTTGCCCCAGATTCCTCAGACCCAGCCATCCGTCACCTCAGTCTGCAACCTGGGCTATGTACTTCCTGGCCCACTTCCATTAAAATGGGTCATATTTTAGTTTAACTAGAAAATTTTGTTGGCAGTCTCTAATTTTGAGTAAAACTGGGTAGGGAATAGTTTGCCTGAACTGCTCTGCCAAAATGATCTGCAACCTGGGAGGTCAGGTGCTGAACTGTTAAATACCTAGAAGACAGGCATATGGAACATTTAATCATTTTGTATCTTAACACTGCTGTCTACTTAGAACGCTAGGCAAAAGGTGCTAATAAAGTGGAAAACAATTCAGATCTTTGAGCTGTAAACAGAACAAAAATTACTATTATGTTTTCATAACTGATGCAGGTTGGATATAAATACTTACATTCCAAAATAAAATAGTTTTGCAGAAAGTGGTTTGTGTACTAAAATATATTTAATATTCCTTTATATGGTCAGCTTTGACAATCTAATTCTTCAGGTAGGTTAATTACTGTGACAGATTTTGCAGATTTTTTGATAATGGGTTTTAATACGCATTTATAAAAAGTACAATTGTATGGTATAGCTTACTGAAGAACAAAACAAATAGTCATTCCGAAAGGTACTCAGTGGTTGATAGCAGCATTAAAAGAATGTCAAATACCACTGGATTGTATTAAGCTTCAGAATCTTTGTTGTGCTTCATGCCTTGCAAAAAATTTAATAGCAAAATGTTACCTAGTTAGCTGAACTTCAGCATGTGTTCATATGCAGTTTCAGATGCTATCTGTATTTTAAATGTAGGAACAAATTAAGTTTTGAAAACTGAGGAGAAAACCTACAGAAATAGAACGTTACAGAAGTATGAGGACAAACTTTTTAGCAGGGCCTGTTACAACAGGACAAGGGGCAATGGTTTTAAACTGAAAAAGGGTAGATTTAGACTACATAAGGAAGAAATTTTTTACAAATGCAAGTGGTGAAACACTGAACAGGTTGCCCAGAGAGGTGTAGATACCCCCTTCCTGGAAACATTCAAGGTCAGGTTGGATGGGGGTGTGAGCAACCTGATCTAGTTGAGGATGTTCCTGCTTATTGCAGGGTGGCTGGACTAGATGACCTTTAAAATGTCCTTTCCAACCCAAACCCTTCTGTGATTCTATTTTTGGCATTTTTGTGTTCCTGGAGCAGTGTCATGTACGAGTATGTTCTTGCTGACATGGGTTGAAGTAGTTTAAGATATTACTGCCCAGAGGTGGATGTTAAGTTATCCGTTCTGTAGCTGAGAAGCAGGAACTAAGTGCCTGAGTCTCATTACATGGGTTTTGTGGGAATACTGGCTTGTTTGATTTGGCACTGGAAGGACTACAAGCATTGTCATTAGGTCTGCTTCATTTCCACTTCAGAGGTGAAGGAAGTGTGTATCTGATTGCATTGTTAGACTTTGCAGGCTGGTTTGGTTTTTGGTTTGGTTTTGTTTTGGTTTGTTTTTTTCAGAGAATAATAACGGTGGATAGAGAGGGTTTTTTTCTAATAGATTTCCTCTGAAGCAATGATGACAGTAGTTTTAAATGCTAATGTAGGCAAAAAGAAGCACCAAGCTTTCTGAAAAGTCATTGAAAAGTGTTTATTTGCTCTATGCTGATACTGAAACTGCCTTTCAGGAGAGTTTGTTTTAAAAAACAAAATAAAACTTCAGCAATAAGCTTGATTTTACTTTTCAAGGATATTTTTAACAAGCATGGAAGCATTTCAAAGTAGTCTTTTCATCTGAAGCTACGTGATGTACAGATATTACCAGATATGCAAATTCGTTTTCATATTTCATTTTTTATTAGTGCTAAATAAGAACAGGAATCTTGAAAATTCTATTTCTGAATAGTTAGTGCAGTGTCTTTTACCATTTGAGACTTGTCTTACTGGATGCTTTTTTTGTTTAAACTTTTGTTTGTGCTAGCAGAATATGTTTCTTGCCAGGTTGTGAAAGTGTAGACAACTTCTGTCCAGGCTACTGTTTTGATTATCTTTGTAAGGAATCTCTTGGGGAAAATCAGAGGAATGCTAAAATGCGCATATTAAGTATTAAATGCTCTTAGTGTTTGGTATTCTAAATTTATGTAAAGTAGATCCAGCTTCCTTGCATATATTGTAAGTGTAGACCAGTCAATAATGAAGAAAATTTTGTTTTCTATCTGATTCTGAGTTTATGGAGCTTTATTTCATCTTGAAAGAGGAAAAAAATAGTATTATTTGATACAGAAACAATGGAAGAAAAAGGATGTGGGAATATGTCAGCTGATGTTATGTTTATTTTCAGTCCTGCAGTCTGAATAGTTTTAGTTTTCTCTTGTGCTCACACAGAATTATTTGACATCTGTTAAGTTCTGCAGAAGTTCAAGGAGCATCTTTTCACGTGTATTTGATTGATTGCAGGATTTGGGTTGTAAATTAACACGGTATTTTAGTGAAATGCTGCTATGCTGGAGGGAAAAAATCTGGATTAACTGGGCATAAACTTTGATACGAGTTTTTAACAATTAATTGTTTGGTTTAGTTTGTCTTAGCCTTTGATTATACTGAAAATCAAGCTTTAATGTAACTCACCACATATTCAATTCAGTTTCACTGATTTACGTGTTTTGCTTCTTCAATAGAGGCTTACAGCTAATCCAGGAGGTAAGCAACGTAGCAGGCTGTCCATCATGTCTCAGCATCTCTGCACTGTTGAAAACTGCTTCGTGATTCCAGGTGAAGCCTTTGTTCCAAAGCCAGAGGTAAGTTTTGATGTATTTCCTGTGGGACTTTTTTGTTAATTTGTTAGTCAAACAGTGTATCTGATTTTGAGTAAGGAATACAGGTGCTCTAGTTCATCTCCATACTATGAAGTGATGTGATACTCCTGTAAACAAAACATCCTTGCTTCAAGAAGGCGCTTTTCTTTTTGGTTAGTCAGAACTTGCCTTTGGCCTTCAAGCTTGTCTGCAAGATCAGAATACTTCTTTGGGTGCTTCTGAAAAGCTGATCAGGATTTAATGATATGATACTTCTTTAGGATTGTAGCATCTTTGGAAAGCCTACAGTTTTACAGTTTGCATTTATAAACAGTTTGGGAATTATGCCTAGAAAAGTTGATGGGTCTTTTGAAAGACCCTGATAAATAAAAGCTTTTCATTTGTCATCTTTGTCAAAGATCTGTAATTTTACCATGTCTATAATCTCTACATTCCACCCTACTCATCTTTAGCATATTTAACTCCCTCCTATTCACTATAGCACTTTGTCAGTTACATCCCACTGCCTATTTAAAAAAGTAATGATCTTTTCTCCCTTTGTTCTTGAGTAGAGAACAGTCTTTTTACTGTCCCCTTATCTGCTGCTTTTTATTAATAGCCATTGTGATTATAGGAGTCAAAAAATAATAAACTGTATTCTGGGCACAAATATACCTTTTTTATTTTTTTGTTTGTTATGTAAAAATGTGTGCCTGACACTTGAGTGGGGTTTGTTTTCCGTGAATGCATGCAAAAATGTACTGTTCTGTTCCAGGAACGAACTTTCAGCTTCTGAAAGTTCCTCTTAAACTGGTTGGTTCAGCTTATCAATACATATCATTTCTCCCTTATCGCAGTCTATCTCCTGGTCTTTTTACTCTTCAGGCTTACCTCTTGAGAACCTTTGGAAGGTTATTCTCTCTCTTTTTATCACAATAAATTTTAAGGCCTCTATCTGGGCATATTCTGATGAAAATTTAAAGTTTTGTTATTATTTTTTGAGCAAGTAATTGATCAAGTGTGTTCAGTTATTAATCGTGACAGCAGTCTGTTGTGAAGAAAAATGACCGTGCTTAAGACATTTTTTGCTTTGCATTTTTAGATTGGTGGAGGGCTTTTTTCATGTCCCCTAGGTGAATGAAACATAAATTCAGTATATCATCTCCCTTTTAAATATGTGAAAAAGTCTCCAGTAAGGCCAAAATTCCACTTTTATGGTGGTTTCTCAGTTGTGGATGCAGTGTGAGGACACAGTAGAGCTAGTGTAGTCAAAAGTCTTGTGCATATCGTGCCTCAGAATTAGGAAGCTATACCCGATATTCCCATTTTTCTGTGCTGAAAAGACCACAATTGGCTGAGGGATAGGTAACTCACAGAATTGTGACAGGTGTTTTAGTATAAGCAAAATCTTACAGTCAGTTGGTGCTCTGTTGAATAAAAAAGGCAGTACCACTAAAGGCAAGCATATCTTTATTTAATATATTTCTTTGACTTAAACCAAACACCATTTATATTGCAAAAGCACAAAGTACACATTTTTCAGACAGACCTAGCACCTGTTTTCAATATATTTTATATCCTTCAAACTTCTGTTTTACGTGGATCCTCTGCTTTGTCCCTGTTCTTCTAGCTGTAGACTGACATGTGGGCTTAGATACTACCATTTCTGATAAAATCTTTCGTTTTCATGGAAAGCTCTTCAGCATATTGTGAACAAAATGGCTCAGTGCTTGATTTTTGTTTCATGGGTATAAAAAGTTTAGGTACTTCTGTATAAAATTTACTGCTTTTGTAACCAATGAATACTTCGTTTTGCTTGTAGTTTGCAATTCTTCCCTTTCACTTTTGCCCTCCTGTAAAAATGCTGTTGGTTCTTATTTTACGGTGTTAATTTTAATTCACATGCATATCAATGATCACACATCAGTGTCATGTCAACCCCCTTACAACAGGTGGAGATGCATGTTTTTGGAAATTAGTTGTTTACCTCATTTGCTTATTGAATGAATATTATTTCAACAATACTATGAATGTTGAGAGGCAAAAGACTCTTTGTTTATGGAGTGGAATGGTGCTGCACAGCACTGTCCAAGCAAAGAAAAATTGGTCAGCTAAGTCTCTGCAGTGCTGAATAACTACTGATACTAGCATTAGGATTAGTACAAAGCAAGCTCCTTGATTTATACATAGGAAACTCAAAGCAGTTGTGTAACAGTAGTAACACAAGCAAGATGTAATTCCATTTTATGTATATTAGAATAAAGCCTCTTTACACATTATATGCATAAAACATTCCACTTTCTCAAATGCTATAGCAGAAGATCTTTTTCCATCAAACTATACGTATGTTAAGGCCCCTTCATACTGTTTCAGTGAATTTCAGGCTAATAATATGGGAAATGAAAGTTGTATATAAATAAATAGCAGTTGGTCTTGTTAAAAGACTTGTCCAGCATTATTGCATTCCTAAATTTAAAGGCCTGTATTACACCCCTTTCATTCTCTTACCTGTGCTAGCAAACTCACATCAATTTAATTCTCGCTTAGGGAAGCATTTAGATAGACCATACTCTGCCAAAGATCAATACAAAACAAAATCTGTGTGTTGGAAGAAAAGGTTAAAGGATCTACGATTATTAATCAAAATAAGGGAGTTACTTGTCTCTTTATCACCATTGTCTATTACACTTTACAGTAACAAAATAGGTGAGTATGGGCCTGAAACAGAGCCTAAAGTAATAATTAAAAAGACAAAAGTTCTTTTAGAAGGCCAGAAACATAGAAGACAATAAATGGTAGCTGTATTTTTGAGCTGTTAAAAGCTACTTTGAGGAAGTATAAGCCAGAAGGTTTCCAGATTTTTCTTGAACATAGATTTAGTTTGTGTCCTGTGTGTTACAGTTTGCAGGTGTTTTCATAGTCATGGTTACATTTCTGTTGTTGTATTGCTCTTCAAATCTAACATTCATTGTGCAGTGATAGATTAGTAGCTATTGGTGAATGCAGAGTAGACATTTCTTTAACAATAATAAAGGAAACCCACAGCAGGTGGCAATTTGGGGTGGGAGAGCCATTTTTGGCAAGATCTGAATGGTACTGCTAATTCTTCAGCCTGATATGCAGAATATACAATGCAGTTGAGGTTTGGGGCTTATGGGGTTTTGGTGGGGCTTTTGTTTTGAAGGTTTTGTGTGTGGTTTTTTTGTTTTGTATTTTAAGAAATCTAGTTACTGAGGCAATGTAGAACTGAAAATGAAAGGCAGATTGGTCTGCTATTTAAAAAACATTAAATCTGGCACGTTGGACAAAGAGTGGTTGAGGGGTTTTTTTCCTTCCACCATAATTAAAGATCAAAATGTAAAAAATGCTATAAAATGTTATATATTATCGATAGCCTGATTTGCTAAATAGAAAGCAGTTAGTTTTTAAGCATCTTTGCTGTAATAAACCAGCAGTACGTTAACTGTACTGTCAGTTATGTTTTAAAATAGTTCCTTTTTTCTTCAATAAATGTTACTTGGAAAGTCACAAAGAATGGTTTGAAAAATCAACAAGAAAGTACTCTTGTAGCAGACAAGCATTATTTCTTAACTTCATTCTTTTTGTGGATGCTGCTGTAAATGAAATACTATGCTTAAACGTAACTTCAGCCCAGATGTAAGTAAAGTGCTATGTTATACATTCTTTGAAGTAATAAAACTACACTTAGCACAAAAAAAAAAAGGCATCAATGGATAGAAATAACTGTATTTACACATAGTCCTTCAGGTTGTAGCCTGTGTTGCTCTCCTGCTCTGTAGATGGGAAATGGTGCTGCTTTGGAGGGTAAATCCATGCTCCTTGCTGCTTTTTAAAACATGAAGTGCAGAAGATAATACCTGCAATAAGCAGAAACCCTGCTGAAATAAATCCTGTATAAACTGCTCCTCCCGGTTCATGTTTACTGCTCTCTGGAACGGTCTGGTCCAGAAAACTTGAAATAATTTCTCTTGTATACCAGGATGTTGGTACTAATCCAGAAATTCCTGCAAGAATGAAGCAGACTCCTCCAGCAAAACAAGCATGACTTTTGCTGTCAGTGTCCCCTCCCAACTTTGTGCACTTCATTCCAACCGTAGTGATGCAGATCCCAAAGGCTGATAGGATACAAGACAGTACCATGGTGGTCCGTGCAGCTTGGATGTAGATGGGGAGAGAGAGAACGGAGTATTTTAGGGTACAGCTAAACATCCCAGTGCTGTACCATGTGCAGTCCATCCAAAGTCCTTGCATCTGTGTTATAGCTGTTATGATATTTGAACCAACATCTGCATTTACCTTCCAGTTTGGTAGCAAGGTGGCTGTAATATCTCCAAAAACACCAAACAAAGCCAGAATAAAAGCAAAAAACTGCAGACTTGCTGATGCCATGATGGTTATCTGCTGTCACCTTTTGTCTGCCCTTTCTCTCTTAAATGAGTGTAACTGGTCGGTAGCTTCGTAGCTGAGGCTGTAGCCCTGTGTAACAGGGAGGAAGGGGAGGGAGAAGTGCGAGGGGGAAAGAAAAATAGATCAGCAAACAACAAAAGCTTGCATTTAAAATTAGAGCTATCTGAATGAATATCTGAACATCACCCTGAAACAGATGAGAGCAGCCGAGCAGCTGTACACAAGGTACTCAAGCATAAATGATGGCAAATGGACAGTGTTTTAGAATTGCTTGTAACAAGGAGCTGCTTCACTTTCCTACATGATTGCAAGCCATCAAGCAAAACTTACTTTCTCTAGTTGTTTGTAGTAATAGTATGCAGATCGAAGGCTTGCTAGACAAATACACATTGTCAATGGAATATTAGAAACTTGCAGATTAGAAATCACTGCAGGAAAACACTGTGGTAGAAAATATATTCTACTCTTCAAGTACCTTCCTTAAGTGTGTTTATGGCTGTAGTCGGTTCCTGTTGACTATTTTGTAACAATGAATATTGATAATATTTTCTTTTGTTTGAAGAATGGTTAAAGGTAACCCTTTATTTAATTTATTTTAATGTTGTCTGTTCTTTTGTTTAATAACTTACGACATTTCCTGGGGTTGAAGGGGAATAAGATTGAATTTATTTTTTGCAGTATTTTCACAATTAGGTCACGTGACTTTTGTGAATCAATATTTTATTTTCAGTCAGT
>WTXV02026422.1:0-44539 GCA_009823435.2 Nymphicus hollandicus | reverse complement strand
GTCCTTGACTTAGAGCAGCAGTATCGGTCACTTACCTGTCTGAAATAATTTACAAATTTGCTATGAAGTGGTAGTTTTAAAAATTCATTAAAAAAATGCTTTCTGCTATTCCTGCATTAAGAGTCAAATTTCATATGACAGATGAGAACGTTTTAGGCAGTATGATAATCATGCACCTGGGAAGACAGAACCATTGCTGTTACATCAGCTGGGCCGTTGGGACAGCAGATGAAGAACAATGGGTTTAGACCTCTGTGAGGAGGATTACAAATGGTGCCCTGCCTTTTAAGTGGGGCTGTGTAATTGGCAGGTTATGTCTTTTATCAGAGTGATAACAGAAAGGGGAGTCCTCTGTCTGGATTATGCTTCCTGAGACATTCTGTCTAAATATGAACAATAATATTAAGATTGCTGTTTAGGATTAGAACTTTTTTGAAAAGCTGTGATAATAAGGGTTAAGGTTGAAATAAATGGAACACAATATCTGTCACACTGTACTCTTATTTCATTATACGTAAGACAGCAAGGTTTTGATCAGTATATATCAGTCTTCAGTGGCATTACATAGCAAGTAATTCTCTAATTTATATATTGTACTTAGTCAATGTAGTTGTTCAAGGATGTGCTCACTTTGTCCAGCATACATCTACTTAAAAATTGTTAAAGATTTGATTATTCACAGCTACTTATTCTTAAAATCTTACTTCAAAGACCTGCCTATTTCCAAATCCCTTTGTTTTGTTCAGACTGAAGAGTATGTCATTTTCTGTATCAGGCCCTTGAGAAAGATGACTTAACTTCCTTTTACAGAAGGAACTGACATGTCTTGGTAGCTCAGAACTTATTCAAAAGCATATTCTGGAACAGCTAATTAGAATCTTGAGTTAGCTTTTTTCATTGCTTCCTTTTTAAAATTTCTGCATATAAAAACACACGAGCATAAACACAAATCACTGCAAATGGTAGTCATACATTACATTTAATGGGATGAAATAAATTAAAGGCATAATAAATTTAAATATAAGCACTGCAAGCGTAATAAAAAATACAGTTATTTTTCATTCCTGTTTTTGTAGCACTTACTGCTGGATGTGAGGTCTGAGATGTTTTCTTCACTGAAGACGTCCTAGAAACATGCAGTTTTACTTGAATGGAACTGTCTTTTCTCATATAAAACTGCATTGACATGTATTAGCAAAATTTCTTGGAATGTTGTTTTTTTCTCTTCTCTACAGCAAGTGCATTACTGCTGTTTGTTCGCTCTTAGTTCCATCCACCCGAGAATAAAGGAGTACTTTGTTTAATGAGTTTTGTTTGACAAAATGCTCAGTAAGGGAAAGCAAAGAGATTATGGAGAAAAACACATAGAGGCCCTTAGTCCTAAATACATAATGATATCCAGGTTCTATGATGAAAACTGTGAACAGTGATTAAAGGGAATAAAATCTTGGGAATCCAGAAACTGTAGACTTACGGATTGGGGGGTGAGAGGTGGGTTAGATGCTGAGGGGGGAGGGTAGGCTTCATTTAAGTTGAACCGAGAGCCAGAGGGTTTTGTTGTTTGTCTGTTGTTGGTTTTCTTAGGTTTGTTTTTTTTTTTTTTTCATCACAGATAAGCTTATTAAGAGTTTAAATTTCCTGGGAAAGGACTATGCAATTTATTTTAATTTGTAATTAGAACAGCAGGACATTTCTTTTCGAGTACATTTTTTACTTATCTATTCTTGGTAGCCTTAGCCTTCTGTAGGTCATCATCCTGTAACTTGTTACCTTTGTATGGGTCTGTATAAAAGGATGAAAGGATAAAGCTGCTAAAAAGGCTTGTGTGGTAACTGCAGCACATCAAAGAAGTGTCCTTGACAATTTGCTGTGTTAAATCAAGAAGTTAGGAGAAAAGTCTTGCCGACTGTAGCAGTGATTTGCACATAGGTTCTGCACCTGACTTGTGGCCTCCTGTGATCCTGTTTGTGATCCTAGTATGAATGGACTAATTACAAAGCTGTTCTTACACAGGAATTAGATTATTGCTGTTAGTGTAGTGGCACAGTTATTTTCTGCTGAAAAGTGAACCAAAATGAAACCTTTGCATTGGAACAAGGTTGCAAAGAGGTACACGTATGTGGTGTTAGACATAACATTTATCTGTAGTGTAGACAGATAAAATGCTGGTACTGAACATTTAGCTGGTGAGAGTGCTTGCTTGGAAGTGGCTTAGTAAGATCTTAAGTGGTCTGTTTTAATAAAGTTGTAGTATGTTCCACTTAGGTTTCTGTTCCCTGTGAGGAAATTATAGCTTGAAAAAGGGTCTTTCGGTTTCTTTTAATACAGCCCTGTTGCAGGATACATGTGTTGCCCATCATTAGACCCTTATTTGTCAACAATTATTAAGTAAAAATTGTCTCATTTAAGCTTATTCTGATTTATAGTGTTGGTTTCACCAGTAAAGCAGCAGACTTCTCTGAAATAAATTGTGTTCTTCCTACCCTACCAGAACATAAACCTTCAGTGTTCAGATACGCTACGCCAGCAAGGGGAGAATAATTGCCATACTACTGACAGTTCAGGGTATATCAGTTGAATAATTTTCATATTCATTATGTTGTGAAAATTGCGTATTGTTTTGTAAATATTTCTAACATACTTGGTGGGGTGAAAAAGAAAAGTTTTACTGATAAAATTATCAGCAAATTAACTTACGCTGTTGTGTACTTTGTTGGTTTTCATAATTCTACTCTATGCATATTAAAAAGGTTAGAGAAAAAGAGCATGTATAATTTTAAAGGAGTGCCCAATTACAAGTGAAAAGCTTTCCCCTGTATCTGTTGCTATAGTAACCAGACAGCTTTCCTGGGGTCCAAAGAAAACAGCGTCTATAATGGAACAAATGCTGAGAAGTGCTGTGTTTTGTTTCAGAAGCAGAAATTATTGCCCACTGGCCTTGAGATTACAAATGGAGCTGTTTTTCTGTTAAATTGTACACTGCATCTAGATGGTGGGTTTTTTCTTCTTCAGAAATTTTTGTTAAAGACGCAGCTCCAACTCTCAGAGAGACCTCATATATCACTTATGAGCAGTTCTGCAAAACTGAGGTCCCAAATGGTCTTTCTGGTGGTTTTCTTATCACTAATTTTGTAGAGAAAATACTTTGTTTCATTTCTTGACAAAAGCATAGGTAAACATACACATGTGTGAATGAAAGCCTGCAGTATGTCTGTATGTGGTTATGTGAAATATGTATTTGCCCTGTTCTGCCTCAGTGTCAACACAAGTTTTTGCTGCCTTCCTGTGGTCTCCCTGACAGGTATCAGCAACCTATGGCAAAGGTAGAAACTATCGGCACTTCAGAACTTCAGAAACTGCTTTGGAAGACAAGTTTATGTGCCTTTCACTGCAGATTCCATATGTCAAGTTTTCTTTGTTACATAATTTTTTGTAAGTTCTTGTGTCATTACATTTTAATAATCTGTGGGGTTTTTTTTCCTATCTTATTCTTAGCTCTAGCTTACAGAAAAGGTGGAAAAACAGAAAAAAACATTATCTGTAACATTTACTTAGATTAGCACTGCTAATACTGGAAACTCGCTGTGGTTTTTTATATCAGCACCATTAATCAGTGGTTTTATTCCTTTTCCTAGCCAGTATTTTAATTCAGCTTCATAAGTTCTGTCTACGTGAAGAAACTTGTTGTTTGAATTTAATCATTTCTGTTGAAAGCAAATACAGTACCTCTGCTGTTGAAGCAGTTGTAGCGGTTGGATGTATTTGACAGCTGAGCTGTTCCCAGTGAAAGTACAACATGGATGGGTGGCACTTTTGTGCCAGAAGAATATGTCCACATCAGAGGTTACTATGATTTAACTGATTTAAAAAACCTCCACAAACTTAGAGCAATTTTGGTTAAAGCAGTTAAAAAAAAAAAACAAACAAGCACTTTTTTTGAAGTACTCTTTTGCTATGGGTTTTCTCAAACAATTGGTGCGCTGAGAGTGTGCTTAGAACAGAAGGTGTTCTTTGGTCTATGAGTGTATCTCTTTATTTCAGCCAGAACAAGCACGTCTTTAATTTGATGTGACATAGACTGTTCCATGAACAACAATATTGGCTTTCAGACCTTTTAAAAAGATGGATTATTTATTGTCCGTCATTCTAGCAGACATTTTGAATAAGAAACTGAATATTTTTAAAAGGCTGGAGCTTAAAAATTTTGTAGTCGTATAGTACCAGTACTTGTACAAATCATATAAATCGTCAATGTACTCCTCCACAGGAATTTTTCATTTATATTGTTGTTAATATCTATTATGGAAGACAAACTGCTTTACTTGGTGTTGTGCAGAACTGGATTTTTAGCCCAGCCTCTACTTTTTTAAGACAGAAGTTTGAATTTAGGGCATCTTTGTGTAATACAGTGTCTCTATAACTGCATGACGTGCATACATATTTTGGGGTTTTATATACATATGTATAGTAAAGGGAGGTTATTATTTCATTCTGGTTTCAGACACAGGGAAAGTGACTATTGTGTGAACAGAGCTGGTTTTGGAACTATAAAAACATAAAACAAGGTTGAAAAAGATCTTTGTAGAATTATTTAAATATAATTTTGGATGAACTGTGATACACACTATAAATACAGAGTTGTATGATCACTTAAAATGCGTGCAAACTTATTTCTACCTACCGTTCCTTTAAACGCACTAGAATTTTACACTCTTAGTATGCTGAAAACTAATTCCTTCGCTTACTTTTGAGAAAAGCCCTAGAGCAACAGAAAACATATAGGGAATGGGTTTGATTTCTAATTATAATACCAATTTTCTCCAGCTGCCCTTCAGCCTGTATATCGAATATTGTCTAATTTGTGTATCATGTCAGAATTGTCTCGTGGAAGGGTTTGAAGACAGTGCTAATTACTTTACAGATTACATGGAAGTTGTTCTAGATTGGGGAAGTGCCATGGGGAAAAAGGTACTGAGTATTAATGGCATGTGAACTAATTGGAAATATGTAGATAACTAAGACTAAAATTCTGTAGGGCTGTGAAAATCAAGCTGAAATTTTATATTCAAATACCATGACATTTGTCACTGCAGTTATGTTACCTGTCACAATAATGCCTTCCTATGTTCTGCCTGTTTCCTGAAGTCTAGCCAGTTTACTTAGAAATAATGTGTCTCAGAGGAATCTATCTACTCAAATTCCTCTTTCTTTTCCATATAGGTGGATGTGGCTGTGGTGCATTTCACTCCACTGGTGCAACCAAAGATAGAGCAGCCGTTTGAACTCGTAGAAAAAGTGGTTCGAAGTGTTTTTCAGTTTAGAAGAAAATACTGCTTCCGTGGAATTGAGTAAGGATCTCTTAATAATAAAGTCTTAGATACTGTTTTTGAAAATGCATCAGCGCTTGTAGCTATACATTTGATTTTATTCCTCCCATTTTAAATTTGTCATCATAGTTTATCAGAGCTTTCCATTTCTGAAAAATCCTGGAGGCAAAGTATGAGATGAATCTTTGCTGTAATTACGTAGTAATTATTGTTTTTGTTAATGTAATTCAAGTTGTTAAAATTACTAAGATAAATTAGTGATAGTTTATCTGTCTTGGAAAGAAGCAAACAACGAAAACTACAGCATTTTTTGGTTGAGCTGCAAAATGAAAGTGTCAAAATTCAGAACCAAAGATGGCAGCATGAGGAGGGAGAGCATCACCTGTGGGAAATTTTACTTATTTGGGGTTAATGTCAAAAGGTTAAATTCTTTCTGTGCTTGCCCTTTTATAGAGTTCTTACTGACTCTTTAAAAATCCCTAGGTCTTACTGAGGGTTTACTAGGTTCTCTAAGCGATGTGAGAAACCTGCAGTCTGCTCACCAAGGATCTTGTTAAAACTCCAGCATGGTCACGTGTCTGGCTTTGTATAGGAAAAACCCAGCATTCAGCATTGTAGAATGTGGGAGAGAGCTTCTGTTTGTTAGGACTAGAGGTGTGCTGTTGCAGGGTGGGCTAGCTGAATGTTACTGGGCATGGTCTTGGCCCTTATGTAGTCCAGAGCTAGGAAGGATGCCACCTTATGGAACTACAAGCCTTAACTATCACTATTTTAAAGTTGATTGTAGAAATTTTGTGGGGTTGTTTGGTTTTATTTTTTTTCTTGAAGTAGTAAATGCCATTGATGTCATGGAGGCAGACACTGGATCTAAAACGAGTACCAATTTGCTTGTTTTAAGGTTTGAGGTAGTTAGAAAATGACATTGTCAATCTCTACATCAGTTTGATTTACAGGGTGTGGTTTGGGTTTTTTATTTTGTTGGGTGTTTGCGAAAGAATGGTTTCAGTTGACTTAAGCAGAAGGCATGTGCAGTCAGCATATCTACTTTATGTAGAATATATTTGGCAAAGTTTAAAAAAAAAAAAAACAAAAAACTCAACTAATCTCAAATGGCTACTAACTGCTCAAAGGTTTTTTTTGAGGCAAGGAGGGGGAACCTGAACTTTTGCACATCACATATTGCATAGCAACTTATCATGCTTTAGCCCTAGTGTGCAGCTAAGAAATACAATCCTCTTATTCTTTAGCTGACTTGAAAAAAATAGTACATTTTGGTGTGTAAATGTCTTGACTTCATTATAAGGTGTCTGTCTACCTATGTATCACGTATACTGTATAAAACCAAGGTAATAGAATCAGTTGACATTTGTGTGTAAATTCTGGTATCTGAGATAGACATAGTGTATAAAGATAAAGCTATTAAATCCACAAAGAAATATACTGTAGCTCGAGTTGCTGTTCATGGACATTTATAAGATGGTTCTGTATATAAGAGGTGATTAAACATTTGTGGCTTCAGATACATACATCTTTTAACTACCAAATCAAAGAGAGTAAGTTGAGGGAAATCAAAATAAGGATTGGTCCATTTTAACCTTGTTGACCTAGATGCTGGAGTAATGGAGACATTTTTGACCAAGGCCTGGAGCAGCCCATACTTGAAACCAGGTTATTCCCAGAAGTTCCATCCTTCTCTTGTCATTTTAAACCCTTTCTTAACTTTTTATTCTGTCTGCTCACCGAGAGCCACCTATTGCTTACTTGTAGAAAACGTTTTGAGTAGCTTGTCCAGCCAACCTGTGAAACACAGCTAGGGCTGTGGGGGTGTTATTGTATTAGATGCATAGCATTTTTAGGTCTTAGGTATGTATGATAGAGGCAGATCATTTGAAAACTGAGACAAACACATCAACCATGTGCAAATTTTCTGCCTTCCTGACCCATTGCAGACTGAGAACTACTGCTAATATGAGCCAGTACTTTTCAATAGTTTGCATTTTGTAGTATGCATTTTTATAAGACATTAAAATCACTCAAACTAATACTATTCATTGAGATTTTGGGGACTTGTGAGGAAGAGGTGCTAATGCATCTGGCTACAGAGTAGATATTAACTGATATGACTCTATGAACAGTGACAGCTGAAAACAAAACCTAGGACTCCTAGCACATACTCCAAGTTCTAAATATTAAAAAGTGAATGATAATTAAATATTCCTTTCCTCCTTCTTGGCTTTTTTTTTTCTGGCATTACAATTATAGTATTAATGCCAAGTCATAACAATATTTTTCCCATTGGAATGAAGCCTTTACTTACCATGAAAGTCATATGGTTTGGATCTGATCTGTTTTCCACAGTTTAATCTCTTGTTGCTCTCCAAATAGGAGGTGAATTCTAAGATTATGTGACTGTATCTGTACCCAAAGCTCCCTTTAAACACATGCATGTTTGTTCCTGTTTGTTAACATTAATGTATAATGTATGTATATGCTTTTCTATGTTGTCATAATTTGCATTTGCAGAAAAAGGGCCCTTACATGTTTCAATTTACTTAGATAATGAGCTATATTGACTGCTACAGCTAAAATAATGACATACTTAATAGTAAACCTATATTAAGTACATTCTTAAGAGGATTCTGTTACTCTTAAGGGAAACTGAATTGGCTGTCTGAACTCTGAATTTGTTTGTCTTCTCCCCACACCTTTTAGGACCTTGTTTCCTGAAAGTGGACGCTTGAAAAGAACAGAACAGCTGATGATGAAAGCAAATGTTGATCCAACTCTGCGTCCTTTTCAGCTGTCCATGTCACAATTTAGAAATCTGTGCAATACATACAGGAAAATGTGTGATGAAGACTCTAGCCTTTTTGTGTACAATTATAGAGAAGAACTAAAGCAAAAGAAGACAAGAAAATTACTTAAAAATACTGAAGAGACAGAAGAGGAAAATGAGCTGTAACAGCTGTAATTGCAGCAGACTGATTTTTTTTTTATTAGTTTTAACTCCTTAATCTAGAGGTGTTGATTCAGGAAAGGGAGGCTTATATATTCCTACATTGCTGCAGGTTTGGAAGAATTACTTTTGAGAAAGTGGTGGAGAGAAAGGGCTTTCCCATCTTATTTATTCACTCCATTCAGCTGCAGGCAAAAGTGAAAAGACAGTCCAGTTACAAGGTGCCTACAGGGTTAGGGTTTTTTACTTCAGGGGAATGGCTAGAACACATACCAAGAACAAGGTATGTTGTAAGACGTAATTAAGTTGGGATACTTCTGAAATAACTGAGTTCTGTATGAATGAAAGTGCATTACTAAAATGTAAGAAGAAATACTTTTCATACTTCAGCATGTAGACAGTATTTGGGGTTTTGTGCTCTTTTTATCCTGGAACAGCCTACTGTGCAGAGTAACTGAAAAAAACAAAAGCCAAAACTCCTGTATAAATATATTCAAGTGACTGGCTTACAGGAGGATAAAGTGCACAGATTGTCTCAAGGTCTGCTAATACTCTCCTCATTTATGCAAAAGCAAAGAATTTGGGATTTAAAGCTCCAACTATGGAAAAGCAGCACGATTAAAAAGTAGAGAACATGGCTAAGTACAATGCTTATTTGTCTTTTACTGTACAGGCTGGTATAGAAAATAAAAAATACAGTCAAATAAAAGATTACAGGCCAAGCTTTGTATTTACACATATGTATAAAGTATAAACAGCATTTTGAAACTTACAAAAATGAAATTCTTGCACTATTGTGCACTAAAACACATTAAAATAACTTAATTCTGCTTTAAATAAAGCAAAAATGAAAACCAAAGAAATAAAATGCCCAAGGTATCGAAAAACTCATTTTGCAATGCTACTTCCCATTGTAAACCCTTCTGTCACTCACTAGCACTTTTCCACATTACTTAAAATACTAATGAAGCTATCCTTCCCCTCCCCTGGAATACTACATCATCTTAATAACTGCTTGAAAGGGATGAACTAATTTACAGACCTTGGCTAACTTAATCTATTTTTGATCCACAATAAATTAAAATAACTTAAGAATCCTTTACAGCTGTTTTTGTGGAAAAAATGTCTTAGTGCACAAAATCAGAGAGAAGTTTTTCTGCAGCTTTCATGAATTTACTAGTTTTAAAGCAAAATAAGTTTGTTGAATTTTATGTGGACTTCAAATGAATATTTTAAATATAGTGCTTAGAAAGCTAGGATTTCCCATGCCTCTCTGCAGCTTCATAAAAACAGTCCTCATTAACTACAGATGTTAAACTCTGGACGCTAAATTCTCTCTCTAAAATAGAGTTCAGATCCAGATTTGCAGCATCAGAGTGACTGTCGAGGGACTGGTGGCGTTCTTGCATTGCCATTAAAGTTCCCCTGTTGCGCTTTGTGCTGTTTACTTTTCTCTTCACTGGGCAGAAATGGCCGCGCACAAGCTTTGGATGCTCGTGCATGTCTCCTGTCTCAAAGCCATCTCCTTCCTCATTTTCAGCAGCCTGATCCCGTTCAGAGTCAGTACTTGGCTCCTCTGAAATCTTCAGCCGTTGGAACTGTATTTCAATGTCTTTTGTAGGACTGCCCTTCTTTAGGTTTCGATAGTCGTCGTCATCATCATCATCACTGAGAATATCAGATTCTTTGACAAGAACGTTAGAAAAGTCAGATGCACAGCTCTGTACGTGTTTATCGAGAGATGAATTTTTGGGCTCCTGTATGCTCTCAGTGGTGTGGCAGCTGCTGCTCTGAGTACTGCTGCTCAGGCTGCACTCATCAGAGTCCTGGAAAGTGCCCTTCCCTGGATCACCATTCCACTCACTACTGGATGAATTCTTCAGTACCTTCAAGGACCTTGTGGAAGCTGTGCAGAAAAAAAAGGCAGGTTTATTTTTGCAGCAAAACATCAGCTGGTTATACTGTTTGTCTCAATCACCCACTTAGTCTCATTTGATAATCATCCCAGGTCAGATATGGCAGCATTCTGACAGCAACACTGCGATCCTATAGAGTTTTCATTCTTCCTACCCCAGGGCTCTATGCTTGCCTTCATGTGTAATATACACAAAATCCTCCAAAAATTGTAATAATGGTTTATACACTTCTGCAGGAAAGAAAGATTGATTTAGGCACCTCAAGCACTGGAGGGCCAGACTGTAGGTGGAAGTTGAGCTGTCCCGGTTCCTGTGATGTTAAGGGGGTTTTATAGACAACTGATCAGATGGCAAACTTGAAATATTAGTAACTACTCATTTAACTAAAATGCTTAAAGCCTGTACTTAATTAGGGTATCTGCTGGGATGCCAATTTAGTGCATTGAAATAAGCAAGGCTCCTGCCTTTTGCCAGTTGTTTTAGCTCTAAATGTTGTTAGGACTGAGTTACAAAAAGGAACCCAGAGAAAAGAACACTAATACTGTGTGCCAAAGGGAGTCTGCTTCTTCCCAGCAAAATTAATTTGGACCTTATTAAGTCTTCTCTTAAGAGAGCTAATGGCACAGCACAGTGTGGGGGGATGGCAAGCCTGCTTTTCTCCTCTAGCCTTTGCCATGCACTGAGTGGTGGTGAAATTCTACCATAACACATTTACAGTCATGGTAATAATTGCAAACCTTCTGCCAGTGCTGGAGAACAGACTCCATTTTTCACTTTGAGAACATATTTCTTACCCAGTTTGGCTGTTGCAGGTACACGGTTCTTGAGTGGAACAAGGCGATCTTTACTTGTTTTCTCCAGCGGTAGCTCACATTTTATGTGGCGTCTGAAATTCTCCCGCAAAATAGAACGGATGACCTTCACAATGTTAGTCTTGTTCTCACAGTCACTGCAAGTTTAAGGAAAAGGTAACTTAATTTCCCACTCTGAAGGAAGACACTACTGGGATAAAGTCTGCCTGCCTTCTTTCTGCTGACATGCTTTAGTGCAGTGGGTTTTTTCAGTAGCTTGCTTTAGTAGTGGTTTTGCAGCTAACATCTTTATGTCTTATTAGACATTTCACACACTTCATGTTTTAAGGTCTTAGTTACTTCCCCTTAGACAAATAGCCCAAAAGATAACTTTACACCAAGGGATCACCCCTTAAGTGGCCTTTGTCAGAAAGTAATTTCTGCTAAGCAACTGAGAATCTGATAAAATCGGTTACTTTGCCCATATCATACTGGAACTTACGATCATATGTCTGTGCAGATTTCTGACATTGGATCACTGTGCCAAATTCCCTTCCCATTTCAAACTGTTACAATTTATGCAGTTAAAAGCTGGCATAGTGCCTGGATTCAAAGAGAGATGCATTGGAAGTGCTGATGCAAAGGTCATAGCAGGGGAAAATATATATAATTTTTTTAATTCCATTAATGTGATTCATTGACTACAACCTTCATGTAAAACTTACCTGCTGCACAACTGAAAAATTGTTTCTGGCCTGCCTTCCAGTTCTGACTTGGTGTGAATCAGTTCCCAGATACAGCTGTTCTCTGTTCCTGCACATGGAAGAAAACGTTATTTTTATATATACTTCACAAAACCTTTGTCATTAGAAAGATGAGTGTAGAGCTTCTTTACTCCTGAAGGTGGTGGTAACATAGCCATGGGTGGATCCACAGAAGATCTCACCCAAGAGTGAACCCAAAGGAAAGTTCCCTGAACTCTCCTGTTGCAGCAGCCTAGCGCTCCCTTTAAAAGGTGCTTTGTTGGAGAGCTGCTTTCCCCATTGTTACTGCTTCTTGCTGCTTTTCCAGACTTAAAGGCCTGCTCCGAGGTGCGCAAAGCATTGAATTTTCCTCCAAATAACCTGGTGTCACCTTTTACAGAAGATACAGAACTGGATAGGATCATAAAGATCGACTCGAAGAATAAAAACACATCCCTCTACTACAACAAATTACAGTCATCTTTCCCACATTTGGAAAAACAGAAGGGTCAGCCCACACACAGTATAAGGGCATCACCAGGACATCAACCATGGTAGATCACCTTCTGTTCGTGGTATCTTTTCACTGGGGATAACCAATTCACAATGTCATTCCTTCACATCATGTTCCATCTTCCTGAACTTGTGGAAGAGGCCAACATACTAAATGAAGAAAGTCTGTTAATGTATCAGGCTCCCCTGCATGCAGACACAACAGCAGATGGTATTTTCTCTGCACCTGCCTGTTTCCAGAGGCTCCAGAAAGACATACGGAAGAAGCAGTATTACAAAATCCCAGAAAAGTATTCAATCCTAAAGTATTCAGAACAAGGGGATTACCTGCTGTGTTCCCCAGTCTAACTTGAAGAGCAGATAAAGGAATCAGCCAACGAAATTTAAATGGATCCAAGTCACCATAATTATGTACAGCACGAACATTAGTAGGCTGCAAAAAGAAGAACAACCAAGGATATTTCCAAGAAGTAGAAAAAATGGGTTTTGTTTTTAATTACTCTTGAAAATCTGCCTCCGAAGAGAAACTAAATTCATTAGACTTTGGTACCCTAATATGTGCTTGCAAATGAGGTTGAAATGGTGATAGACACAACATTTGGAATTTGTAAGTGCTTCAACTTTTAAAAGCACTTGTTTTTAATGGATAAAAATAATGCTTTGCATATAAGTACTACTAGTGAACAAACCTTCCATGAAGGAACCTGCAGACTGTGATTAGCAGAATACATTAATCATGTAGCTGCTGCTGCTACTTTTAGAGCCCCTCCGTCTGTTATGATAAGCATGGTGCAGTACTTCACCACTGGTACTCAGAATATGCAACTTGCTACTTGACTTCAGCATTCCAGTTTTTTAAATGGGGAACAGAGGAGGTTATGTTTATAATGCCCCTTTTCCTTTCCTTCCAGGGCGATCAAGGGTCTATAAACAGAGGTTTTTAGCCTATGCACTATGTTAAGGAGTCCATTATAAATGCCATCTGAAAGAATTAATGATTCCTACATGGCAATGTTTCATATTCCACCTGACAAAACTAAAATGGGGCTCATGCAGAGAAGATGCTGCTGCTTACTAAGTAACAAAAGATATTTATGGCTACTCAGATACTGACGCACTTGTTCTAGCTATGATAGGTAGAATTCCAGCCTAGTAAGGGAAGGTGGTGTCACTACAGTCACTCCCTCTTCAACACTGGTGTTGTCCATCTCACACTGCAGTAGGATCCTGTGCTTAAAAACCCACCACCTCCACTGACACTTGACTTACCATTTTCTTTTTCAGTTTGTAGTTCTCCTTGTACACCAATATTACAGCCCTCTTAAAAACTAAAAAAGAAATCAAAAAAGGAAAACTTAATTACAGGTGTAATATTCAATGAAAATATTGTCTCAGAGAAGCTGGTTGTTGTAGTCATGGGAATATGAAAGATGAGATAAGCAAATGGATTTAAAAGTACCTGCCCTGCATTAAAATGACAACTGCGTTTTTCATCCTACACTTGTTCATGCAATGGCAGTATTATTTCCTCAGATTTTGTTCCGAACATTTAGGATTAAGCCATTCTGCACATTTATTCTGAAATTAGCAGCAACCTGTCTCCTGTAAGTCTTCACATAAACAAATACAGAAGATGTAGGTTAGATGTAAAAGTTCAGATTTCCTTTTTGTAATCAGAAGGGCCTATACAGCAAGAGAATGCCATGAAAAAGGATACTAAGTCTGTTCTTCCTGTAGTTCAGCATTTGTTTTGTTGGAAACTCAAACATCTCAATTCCTACTTTTCCATCTGCAGGAATTCTCTGGCTTCCACAACATCTAACTGGAGTGCCTCACTAATGTTACCTAATCTTTCAGCTTCCACAGAGGCAGGGACATGTTCTCTCTCAGCTGTAAGGAGGAACAGAAACATGGCATGAAGCTGCAGGGAGCTAGGGGATGGCTCTGCAAAGCAGTACCAGAGTCCAGATTGGACTTCAGGGCAGCATAGCTCTGCTTGTGCATCCATGTTATCTTCCAGTGGAAGAGGAGAGAGGGATGATGATATGCAGTTGTCATCCCTACAGGAAGCCAGGATGCAACCATAGCAAGCACAGCATTAACCCTAGAGCTTGTCAGTTTCCTTCAGTTCCATGTTAGGTACATTTTCTAAGATGCCCACATAAGGTTTAAAGTGAGAATAAAATTCGTTTTCCCAAGTGGCAGATGATCAGTCTAAGCTAAGCATGAGGCCAGAGTCCTTTCATTCACACGTATCCTTCTGGGAAGTGTCTGGCATACATGGATCGTCAAGAAGCACATCCAAGGAATCTGACAGGTAGTTACTGTTTGTTCTGTTAGAAGCAACCCATCTCCAACCCATCATGCTTCTGAGGGAAGAAGTGCATGACAGCCCTGAGAAAGACAAACTTGTGTCTTGTCAGCCTGGAGTTGTTCTGTCATGTCCAAAATGACATTTTGGAGAAGTGCCTAAGATGTTTCACTGGAAGATTTAATTACTTAGGTAATTATTAAATGATTAATAGTATATATACTATTAAATAAAACTCTTGTTTGTATGCTCTCATTTCCACGTCCATTTTTCAGGTTAAAATAATCTGAATGGGGAT
Organism: Nymphicus hollandicus; assembly: GCA_009823435.2. Lineage (NCBI taxonomy): Eukaryota > Metazoa > Chordata > Aves > Psittaciformes > Cacatuidae > Nymphicus > Nymphicus hollandicus. The sequence goes on along the minus strand of WTXV02026422.1, from coordinate 29,684 downwards.
TTTGATGCAGTAACTGTAAAGCAGAAGTTACACAAGAGTAGAATAAACCACGACTTTTCTACCAGCCTCCTTCCTAAGCTTGGTTTAGCAGATCGTTCTAATGACAATATTGCCTCTTGAAAATCACTCCTCTCCACACTTTACGTATAGGCAGGAGAGCAGCTGAGGTTGGCTCACAGAGCAAGCAATAGCAAACGAATGGAAACTTTTTTCATATTAGGAAATACAACTATGTACTTTTTCAGATGTAAGTCTGCCCTAGATACCACATGGCTACAGGGAAAGGAGCTGGTGTCTTTCACCTTCTTAGAAGATTTAATGTGGTAATCTTTAGATTTGAAAGAGCAGAGAGTCATTAAGGAAGACACTTACCAAACACTGTAAGTTCAAGATCTTTTCTTGCTTTGCCCAGTGATGGGAAAGGATTCAGCCAGGAAACTGTGGAGTGCATCAGAAGTTCTCCCATTGAAAGCTCTGTCACCTGTATTAAATTAAAACAGTAGTTAATATGTGAGTGAAACATCAATGAGTACATATCAATAACTTTAAGGATCTATGTTTTTTCTATGTATGTACAAAAAGAAAGGCAGAGATCTGTACTACAGAAGGATAAGTGTGAGTAATCCCCTTTTTAAAATACGTTAACAGCTGTAAAAAGTAATAGCCCCTAAGCTATGGAACCTGGATAGTTCCTACTATTAATAACTTAGAAGAATATTAAGTAGATCGGATGACCTGTCACTTAACATATAGCCAGTTCTGAACTGGCTGATTTATTAGCTGTAAGTATCTTTAATTTCTATAGAGTAATTAGTATTAATGACACTGCCAATGGCAGAATTAATAGAGGTCTTGTACTCCGAGGCTGCTTTCTTCTGTGGGACAACATGACACTGTGAAGAATCTCCCAGGCTGTCAAATTTTGTTTCTCCATAAATGATGAGATATCAAGTAGCCAATGGGAGCAATTTGGCTTTTACTAGGAGGAAATAAAACAACTGAGACACCATCTCTCATATTTGATCTCCACCTTCAAGGATTTCATCTGCTTATAATTGTTTGATGTAAATGGCTAAGTTGAGACCTTGCTGCCCCACTTCTGGGAGATGCGTACACACAGTCTGTTTAACTAATGATTTTTGCTCTGACAAATACCCATGGATGCCTCAGCACTGGAAGTGTAGAGAATGAGAATAACAGACCTCAATGTGAAATCCCCTGAATTGCCATTTTCATTTATACGGGTGAAAAAAGTATCTTAAGAATTCTATAGCATAAAAACCAGAATGCCTTGGGGCATGGATAATCTCTGCAGCATTTGAGAAGATTTTTCCTACTGCGAACTATGTCTACTCCTGCTTGCAATTCTTGTCAGTCCAGAAGGCGTCTCCGGCAGCTGTCTGAAAATATTACCGTAACCTACTGACAAAAATAAACTTGACAGGCAGATATGAAACAGAAGTTAAAATATTAAAGGAAAATAGAGGAAGCCAAGCACAAATAAGTTGACAAAATCAACTTCAGGGAGAGATAAAGACCCAATGGCAAGTGGGATGAATAAAAAGTGCTGTTCCTTCTCTTACCTCCTTCTCTGTTCCACTTTGATCTGCAACCAGTTGGTCAAATACAGTGCCGTAATCTTCATATATCTTCTGCATCTCATTGATATGACTTGCTACTTTTTCCATTGCCTTCAGTGCTTCTACAAGGTTTAAAAATTTCATAGACAGCTATGTAATCCAATTGCATTTTCTAAACATGACATTTTTTATTGAATTCCACTTGAGGCAGGCAAAATGACCCAGTGTCCCCAAGGTTTGGCGGACAATGTTTTCTCATAGCAACAGTGGAAGGAACGCTTCCTGATCAGAGTAAGTGAAAAATGCTCATGTGGTGTCATAAGTGCCTGGAAAGATTTCAGTAAGTATTCCAGTGATAAGCCTCAGATGTATAAATATTTATAGCAACATGATAGTAACCACACTTAAGTTTTGCTTCTTGTATATATAGGGCCATTTGGCTCACCACAGAATGGACAAAGAAATACAGTGCTAGATTGTACAAGTTCCTTATAGACTGTATGTAAAAACAAATGCCCGTGGCCAGGTTTTGTTTGTTTTTGAAACAAGAATGATGCTGGAATTCATTAGACTTCTGTGTTAATTTAGAAAGGAGTTGGACAAGATTTCTCTAGTCCCGCCAGGTCTTAATTGACCTGCAAGTAAGTTACCAGCTTGGTTTTAAGGGCAAGGGAACAGTATTAGAAACTCCCTTTAAAGTCAGTAACAGCCTTGTGACTTTTCTTTTTGCTGACAATGTATTTTGCTTGAATCTATTTTGTTAAAATAACAACCAACACATAAAATAGATCTCTAGACTTTCATCTACCAGGTGCTGACAGACCTGAACTGGAATTTGCCAGGGTCAAGTCCCAAGCATCTGTGCCAAGAAAAGCAATCAATCCTTATATATGTTAGACAAACGTCATTCTACATGGGAAGACTGCAAAGCTTTGACACATATCTCCTCTATGCACACAAGAGTCACAGCCAAACCTCAAACAACTAAAATTGCCTTCTGTGGCACTCTTCAACTTTGAGTTCAAGAACTAAAGTAATAACCACAAGATGGAGCTTTGCTCAGTGTTTCCAAGTGGGAAAAAAAAGCAGCACTGACCTGACATGCTCCTGCGCAGGAAGTGAGGAGAAAGACCCCAGTCCTATTTGCCATGGCAAATCCTGGGCATATCTACTTCCCAAAGGGACTTGGACATACCGAATAGGACTTTTTGCTATAAGCATGAAAAAGTTACTTCTTGTTTTTAAGGAGAGAGAGGGAATTTCCTCTAGGTTTTGACAAGTCTGTGCTATCTACCAGAATAGCCACCTGCATCTTTAGAAAGGGCTGAAAAGAAAACTTTAACTCATATTCATTCCTGTAGAAGAAAAGAGTAAGTTACCTGTCAAATGATAGTGCTCCTCACTCTCGTTGTCTGTCAGAGACACCAGCTCTTTTAAAAGCAGAGGATATTTCAACACTCTCTGAACAGGCTTTATGAGATACGACTCCAGTGTAGAAGAGTGTTGTTTTGTGGGATTTCGGGCACCCAGAAAGGCCTTAAAGGCACTATCTGTTTTAGCTAGAAGTAAATAAAAGAGTTGGTCAGTTGAACATGGAAGTCAGAATCACAGAACACCAGGTTGGATGGGACCTCAAGGATCATCTGGTCCAACCTTTCTTGGCAAAAGCACAGTAGAAACTACAATCATTTGAAAACACAGAATTGCAAGTTGTAACCAGCACCAAAAGCCTCACCACTTTTAATAGATGGTTTACAAAGTAGTTTACACTATTCATTTCATAATAATTTCCTGCATTAAATATGTAAGGGCTAAGACAGCAATTATATCAAGGTGAGATAATTCTTCAACGTAATTTTTCCACCACACTGCAGTGGATGGCAGAGGAAGTAATTCCTAACTTATTCTACCATTTGTTGCTGCTTTTTGGAGCATCAGTTGGATCTGCAAGCAGGACAAACTTGTGGAAGATGTTTCTGTAGCTATTAAAGCTACTGCCTGGATGTTACAAAGAGGATCTTACCCCTTCAGTTCTGCAGAACCGCAGATCTTAGCTATTTCAATTGAAAGACATCTATTAGCCCTCACTTTGAGAGATCTATTAGTCCTTACTGTGTACCAATATTACCTACAAGTCAATGAGATTTGTTACAGTAGTTCTCAGCAGTTTAAATTCATGCAAATTAATTACAGTAATGAAGAAAATAAATTACCTCTCTCAAGAACTTTCTGAACTTTGATGTGGTTTGCACAGAAGCCGCTGTACAGTTTAAAGTGGTCAGCATAATACAGAAAGGAGCCTCCAAGGGAAAAGAGCAATTTCTGAAAACACAATCAAAATATTAATTCATTACTAGAATCCTAAATAAATATTCAGGCACATAGCACACAGGCTCAGTGGTGTGATCATCTGATCTTTCTATTTATATGTTATATTTTTTATATGTATATGTATTTTACATGAATACACTACTGGTAGTAACTCCATGATGTTTCTGTATTTCTCTGAGTGTAGAGTTCAGCCTATTTAGTCAATGCCTGCAATTCTCCTTTCTGCCCAAACAGGTAACACCACTGCAGATACTTTGTCTTACTGTACCTTTCGGGCAGCACAGAACAAAAATCAACAGACACATAACAGGATGTGTTGTGCTGGCAAAAAACATGAGCAACAGGAAGCAGGGCATAAAAGTGCCAAAGCCAGAGGGTTCAGTGTAAAACAAACACAGAGGATTGCTTTCCAACTGTTTTCCTTCTTTCATGAAGGTGGTAATCACAGGGCACCTCTGATGTTCTTGGATGAAGGGGAGGTTGGGATGATGTGGGAGGGACTGAATCACAAGGGAGATGTTTTTAGAAAACTGCTTCACAAAGCAAAGATAAGAAAGAGGAGTAGTGAGGGAGGAGGAGGGGGAAGAGAAGAGCAGCCCTCTCCCTCTTTTGATCAATGTTTGTTCCACAAAAGGCAGCAAGTGTCCGGGAGAGCTGCCAACAGTCTCACCCAGTCCTGAGCCACACATAAGGAACTCTTGCAGCATTTAACAGTAAAAGCTCCCAGACAGTACTGGGTGAACTGGGCACATCTGGAAGGAGCACCTGGCAGGGCAGAATTCAGCACAGCAACATAACCTTTCTACAAAAGAGTTCTGCATCATAAGCATTGCTAGTTTATAACAAAGTCTACTCTGCATCTTCCACATTTCATCTTCTGCCATGGCAAAGAGGAAGATAAAACCATGACAAAATGCACTTTTGGAGCTGAATACGTCTGTAATCCTAAGTAAAGCTTTAAACAGAAAAGCAACCATATGAAACTTAGAGTTCTTAAAGCCAGATTTCACAAACATTTGCAGGCATACTACAAAGTATTAAATGACAAAATATTTACCCGGAACTGGGATGGTGTTTCCAGTGTATTAAAATCTGAGGAAGAAGATATTCCTTCTTCAAGGGTCTCCAAAAACACCTTCTGGAAATTCAGCATTTCTGGCAGACTGCCGAACAAGGACTCCATCTGTGAAAAACATCAGGCTATGAGGGACAGCACTCCATGCACATAACGCTGGTCTTGAGAAAAACAGTCCCATAAGGAGGTGTGCACACAAAGAGGTTGTAAAGGCCAGTAACGTCTTCATTAATGCTTTTCAAACTGGTTTTATAAAAAATCCTTACAAAAAAGCAAGGATTTCTCAGCAGTTAAGTCAGAAGAACAATTACCCTTTAAAGTGACTGAAGCACCAGACAGAAAGGCACTGACTGATGTAATTCCTATTGTAATCTTTGTTGTTTGCTTTTTCTGTCATGCTCTCAGCAACAAAAAACCCAAGTGGCAAACTCTTAACCCATAAAAGAATGAAAAGCACATCTTTCAGTTTTTCCCTCACCTCATCCTGGGTAAGGAAGGTTTCATTCTGAAGAGGCTCCAAGTATAGCTCAAAGAGGCAGCTCAAGTCCTGCAAAAGAGAGAACTTGTTCACTTTTATGTAACTTTTACGGAATTGTTCTTTATGTGACAGCTGTGGAATAGGGGTAATTTTTGGGAGCAAACTAGAGATGCTCCTTTTCTATAATAAAAAATACCTGTGTGTCATTAGCCCTAAAGTGATTGCTAAATTGGACACAGATTTGAGTAATGTTTTTGTTTCATCCTTCAGGCTTTACAGCTTGATTATAATGAATTATATTCAGAATAGCATAAGGAGAATTGTTACAGATGATAGCTTTCTAAAGAGTCCATATATATGGACAGCACCAAATGTCTTAATCATGTATGTTGGATAAACCATGCAGATAGCCACTCGTTTAAACATCAGCAGTAATATTCAGAAGGACACCTAACATTTTAAAATCCTATTAATTATTAAAGTATTCAGTTATGTTTTCAGGGAGGATGTGATCAAGGGCTTTTTCAGTCACTTCTTCAAGGAATTGGTGCCACTTTTGAAGACTTACTATCCCACACCAAAGCATGACAGCAAGGCTGGGGCCCACCAAAGGGCTCTCTGGCCCTGAAAAGAGAAACAGCAGAAATTCTTATGGAGAAGAAATAATGAGCATCTCCCTGAGAATGCCATAACGAGTATGTGCAACAAGTACGTGCCAGGATTTTGCCTGGTGCAAAATTTCCCATATGTCAGTGACCTCCACAGTCATGTCTTTGTTCAAGCAATTCCTCTATAATAAATACCAGCTAGACATACGTGGGGGTTCAAGTTCTGTAATGCTTCCTCAAGCTTTACAGCATATGGCTGCATTAGTGAGTTGGTGGATGTACTAACAACAAAAGCCTGGATGTGTTTTCTCTTTTTTCCATATACATTATTGCAGTAAGTAATCTGTAAGCATGTGCTTTGACATCCGGTAAAGTAGATGATTCCTCCTTTGTGAAGGTCAGTGAATTCAATGTTTTCAGGTTCTGGCATCCAGTCACATGAATTTGGGGTTTACAGAAAGAAGAGACATACGTCTAAGAAATCATGGACTTACCAGGGAAGAAATAACATATGTGTGATGCTACAACCAACTGGAGTTGTGCCTTTTAGTTGTGCCGATTAAAAAAATAATTATGCATCATTTTCCACAATTAAACTTTTGCTATTTTGTAGGAGAGTATTCTGTTCATCTACCAGAATTATTTTAATCTTGAAAATGAGGGAAACATCCCCGAGAAAACCCCTATGTTAATATACTGCAGGTATCTACTCCCCACAAATTGCCACTCTCCAATATCAGTACAAATTGACTAGACCTAAAGATACTAGATCAAATCCCACAGCCTCTATTACAGGAGCAAGGCTGTTGAAAACAACAGGATAAGCAGACTTTATAGATTATGACCGTTGTAGAGGGCTGGTTATATAAAGGGTAAGCATGAGTATGTTAAGACCATCCGTAAATACTGGTCAGCCTCAAAAACAAGGCTGTAGTTAGCCAGATTTTATTTTACTTTTTACCTTGACATAAGATTTCTCAGTGTCCATAAGTTCTTGGATGACTTTCCTCAATCTGTCTGCATCAGAAAGGTGGCGAGCCAGTGGCCGTGGAGGTGGGTCCTGGTTGTCCTTCTGTCCTTCCATACTGCTTGTTTGGATGTCTTGGAAGTTTCGGCACAACGCACTGATCTGTTCTGCACTCTGTTAAATGAGAGGAAAGGGACAAGTGCCAATGTTTTAGACTACAAGCTGTACTACAATTATTTTTAAATTCCTCAAATTTTTCTCTTTCCAAATTCAGAGGCCAGGGCATGCCATTGATTTTTGTCAAATATGTATCCTGATAGCTCTGAACAGCTTGAATACGTAGCAGATCCAGATCACAATAGTAAAAGGAACTGAAAATTTTGTAGTGATTTTCCAGCACAAATTATATTCTCCAGATACAACCTTATGGGATGCAAAATATGAGAGAGCACTCATGTATATCATATACTTTGCTTCTTATGACACCAGTATCACACTGTTTTCCATCTCTTTTATTTTGCAACACTGACTTCATAAAATAGAAAGAATTAGTAGATAAAGATCTTTTAAGCATCCAGGATGTTTTATTTGTCACCTGCTACCTATATTGTGTGGTGTTTTTATCAGACAATGAAACATGGAGCTGAAGGTTCAGATTCCAATGTTCTGGGTTGTCAAAAGATGTTTAGATGCTTTCTGTCCAAGAAGACAAATACATATCAAGATTTTCTGCTTTCAAGAATGGCAAATGGAAACCAAAACCTTTGAGATTCTTTGGAAGAATTATAAAGATTAAAAAAAACCCAAAAAAAAACCCCAAACAAACAAAACAAACAAAAAAAAAAACCAACACCCCAAACCCAAAAAAACCCAAAACACCATGAAATTTTCAAGCAAGGTAGGAATTGAAGATGCAACAACAGTTAATCTGATAAGGAAAAGATGGAAGAGAAAGAGATTTTTCTGACATTAAGAAATGGTTGTGTAGTTCACTCTTGCATGACCACCACCACTAATTTCCAAGAGCTAATTTTGCAAGCAATAATCCCTAATGCTTAATTTGAAAATTATTCCACTGTTCTCCTTCTTACATGATGTTTTCCTGAAAGCTAGAGTATTCCTACCATTACCCAATTCTACCTTAATAGCTGTTGGCATCCATCTCTTTGTACTACATGAAACAATTCTTCAGTACTGTCTTTCAGAAGGCTGTGCCATCTAATATCTTCTATATTCTTATATATATCTTCTTTAGCAAATGCATGCAAATGAGGACTACATGAATGCTGCCTTATTTCAAGTGGAAGTCTTGTTTCAGTGAAGAAATTGGGATGAGTGCATTTCACAACTGTCTTAATCTGCACTAATTTATTCCCCATGCTCTTTCAAGTGGTCTCCTTCTTTTGGGGTCTCCTGATCCACCACTGATTATCTGTATAGCTAGATTCACCAACATACTAGGCCATCAAACAAGCAAATGCGAAAGTTATTCTAAAACTGAACTGAGCTATACAAAGCCTTCTGTAAGGTGGAGGCTAAATGCACTAACAATATTAAATCACAAACATTCATGTGACAACATAAGTACATCACACACATATATGATGGGAATATATGCTAAAGTATCAAATATTTGCCATGTAATCTATATTACTCCGTAGTTTCCAGCCCCCAGTTTTTAACAATGCCATGACTCTAAAAGAAATTACTTTTCTCGCTAATATGTGCCACCATCTTCACAGTCCTTGCAGGACTATGAAATTTTGATACATTTTGTATTTACAACATTTATTAGGACCCAACAAAACACAACATAAATTGAATGTTTGTTGGAATTACAGCTGCACACCGATGGAATATATTTAGAAATCACAGTCACACTCTGACACTATAATTAGTGCTTTACAAATAAATCACATCTTAATTTAGGAAATACGTGTGCATTTTAAAGCAACTTCTAAATAGCTGCATGCCAAAGTACGTGAGCTTGGTTTTCTTTGTTTCTGATGTCAGAGAGATTTGGTTTTGTGTCAGAGTTACTCAGATTTTTTGCTTTCTACAGCTCAAGGTGTGTGTGGGTGGCTACAGGATACCTGGTCAAGGACACTAAAAGACATGAGGCAGCCTATTGAAAACGAGTCATAAACATCATCATGAGGCGCAATTTTATAAGGAAGACTTAGAAGTCCTCTGTTCTTCCCCAACCACTTTTGCACATAGGGCAGGCAGACATTGGAGAACATGTTATGTTCTCTATCCCCTTCCATTGTGGGGCCAGAGCTGCATCTGCCACCAAGAAGCACTGGGTAAGAAAGCATACAGAAATAGATTATAGCCTTCAACATAAATACTATTTGAGCATGAGAAATTTCATAATAACAAATAAGTGGACTATTCTTGCTTGCATTTCTTCCCAAAACACCCTTACCACCCAGGCTGGGATCTCTACTTATTTTCACACTGCTCTGGATGCTACTCTCTGCCTTCCACACTAAAGAATGTCCTGTACTCTATTATTTTTGCTGTTTAAAACAAATCTTTTTTAGAAAGGTTCTAGTGACAACCCCTGTGAACATCCCCTTTATATCTTCTATGTATAGGCAGAAGAGGCTCAGCCTCTGCCCCATTACTGACTGTAGCTTCAATTTCAAAGCTACCTGGGCATTCTGGATGCCAAAGCATAGTTCAGCAGTCCAGTGTCCTTAAGCCAAGAAGTCTCAAGAGGAGTCCCAAGCTGATACTACAGACACCCACTATTTAACCCTGAATTTGCTCTGACAATGACACTGCATTGGCTAACACAGGCAGATGTGACTCTCTCGTACATCTGCTAAACTCCTCAAGAATACAGCTTCTTCTTTTATTTGCAACAAAACTGTCTCTACTTAGTAAATGGCAAAAAGAAATTATTTATGACAACATTTATAGTGTGCCGCTCATCAGAATGAAACTGACAAAAGGAAAAATGCAGATGACTGACTATGAGCAAGGCTTCAAATTAACTGGGTGCAGAGAAAAAGCTGAGGAGAGCATACAGTGGAGGCTACAAACTTTCTCCAAAATCCATCACTTGAGCTTACATATGCCACTGTCAGCAATATGCATAGGAGAATGCAAGCATCTTCAGCTTACCTTTGGCACTGAACAGCAGACAGATAAGGTTGAAAATGCAAAAATTTAGACGAATAGTGAAAGAGTTGGGAAAAACAACTGGAGCTTATGCAGGGTTTATAGAGAAAAACAATACTTGCATTCTAGAGAGGATGAAGTTAAGCAGCACTGTACAGTTTTATTGGCCATTTTCACAGATTCCCCACAAAGCTGTATAAATCCTTCTACAGACCTAGCAGTCAGAGGAAGCAGCCTCCTGCCCCTCTCCTGGCCTCTAAAAAAACAGAAAGATGTGTAGAAGCAGCCTTGAGAATGGAGTTTTTTTCATCCCTGGATGTTTGAGACTTTTACTTGTACCCACATCCTTTTGCAGGGAGGATTCCCTGTGAATGCGGGTTGCTCACAGTAACCTTAGAAGGGAAAGTTCCAGTGCACATAATTGTCAGCTTGACCCATAGCAGTCAGTTATCACAGTGGTGCTCAGCTTGTCAGATGGAGATGAAGCACATCCCATTTTCAAGGATATTCCTAATATGAAATATTAAAAGATTATTCCTTTAAATTGAGCAAAAAGATACTCTTACAAGGAACCTCTTGCAGATTTTCTTTGCTTCTTGAAGACAAGCATATCATCATTTGAGGCTGTGCTACCCCCACCAGAATTTAAAATCTCCATAAAATTAATTGGTGAGAGAGCAGAAGACATTAATCAGCAGTGGTTAAGCATTAGTAGAACAATTTCATGGCTACCCTGTGACTTTCTGCTGAATGATACTGATTGAGCATAAATGCTGCATAAGGTCAATTAGTGTTACAGTGTCTCTGCTCATTGCTGTTTATTTTACCCTCATTTATATACCTCATATACTCCATCACTCAGTCAGGGTTTGTTTGAAAAAATGATGAAAAAGAGTATTTTGAGTAGGCTTAGAAAAATCTACAGCTTAAGAAAGACTCCTTGAGGGGGAGGAGGGGGCTTAAAGCCATGCCTTTTGACGAGTTTCCCGATTTCCGTAGCCTTGTGCAGGACATTGCCCACATCTACAGTGTGATCACCAATCCTTTGAATTCCTTATCCAAAGAGAAAGAATGCTCAGAAAACATCCTGCAGAAACAGATAAGTCTTGTACCCTCCAAAAACAAACAGCTAACAGTTCAGCTCAGCTTGATGTATGTATTTCCAGGAAGAATGAATGCACCATTCAACAGAAGAAATAAAATCACATGGGATTTTGAGAAATGAACAACTGGCCTGAGACCTATTAACATCCTCAATCTGTGGAAAGACAAAGCTTTTGGAGATGTCCATCACTTCCTTTGTGTTAGAAGATGCTTCTCTCTAGAACAAAGGCAGTCATAACAGCCCTTTTCCTCCTTTGTAGGTCCATCACTCTACAGACATCTGTCATCCTCAGACCATGAAGTACTTTGTAACCAAGCAATGTGAACGGCTAGAGAGCTTCAGGGCTTAGCTTCCTTAAAGATCACTGCCTTATATTACTCACCAATGCAGTATGTGCACTCGCCTTAATTGTTTATTAAGACTTTAAAATGTCAGTAGAGTTTTACTGAAAAATGCCTTGTGGGATTCCACTATATGGCAAAACTGCCACTCAGCTTTGGGCAACAGAAGCTAAAACAAGGTAGTAGCCTCAGTCATCACTTACCTTTTGGCACTTCTCTTTTTTATGCCAACTTCCAAGAATGTGAAACTGTTCCTGACTGACACTTCTGAAATCTTAGGGGTCTGTTTTGTTTTGCTGTGTATCTTGCACGTCTTCTAATTAAAATGTATAAAACACTGCTAAAGAAAAGGTACTTTTTTTGAAGTGTCCATTCACATCCTTTGTAGCAGTAAACCAAGCATAGTTACAATTATGCTTTAAGGAGGAAGAAACAAGCCCTCTACACCACATTATGAAAAGCTGCCCTACCAAACACTACCAGACCAGACAACAGGGGAGGAATTAACTACCAACTTTTGTCTGAGTCAGAATTTCCTAATTTCAGGGAGATTGACATTAGCACAGTCAACCTGTTCCATAATTCAAGTAGGTGTCACCAACCTCAGTTAGAAATCATGAGTGCAGTGAGAAGAGGGGTTGATGACCTAGTAACTCTTTGCTGACAGCACAGATCAAGGCCTGAAAGAAGGCTTGAATGCACTCTATGTAAAACAGCTAAGATGCAACCAACTTAACATGGTGTCTGAGCTATTAACATGAGTTGTGTAGTGGCAAATCTTCCCTCTCACTTGCCATACAGAGAGAGATGCCCATCCTTCTCCTTGGGTGTAGAGAAAGGACTGCTGGTGATTTGGGTACTTGACTGTAATGGTTGTTATAAACCAGGTCACACAGCAGGGATCTGGGCCCAAGAGCCTGCATCGACCAGATCCCAAGGACCAGCAGCTCCCACTTTCATAGATGCTGTGCTCAGCTTCTCTAAAATTGGACTCCAAAGTCACCTGACCCAGTGCATACCAAAGTCAAAGGCAAAACAGAAGTCAATTCCATTGTGGAATGCTAAACCTGACCATACAAAATGTAAAGCTGAGAACATCAGTAAAATGAAAAGTGAGGAGCCTTGACAGCCCAAGTCACAAAAAGGAGACTCTTGTCAGGTAATATTAAAGCACACAATGCAAGTTTTCCCAAACCCTGATCTTGTGAAAATACTGTCATTCTTTCATTCCACATGTCCTTATCCTGATGTTGTCAATTTTTAACATATTTTTCTACCACCTGGGTAACATATTTACAGCCTTCTTATATTTCCATAGCAGTACCTTGACTGTAGCTCTTATTTTTTTTTACCCCTCTTTCCACAATCCTCCATTATTTGTGAAAATCCAGAAAAATAGTTAAAACATTCATGCTGGAGTTCTTTCCAAATTTCCCTGAAGAATCTTGTTACAACCATCCCACTTCTTGTCAAAATCTGGATCATGACTTAGTTCTTCCTCTGACAGATATGAGAAATAACTATTTGCTTGAGCCCAGCAGCAAACAGTGCAGGCAACCAACCCACCCTTCCCTCCCCCCAAGCTTCAAAAAGCCCAAGCCTTTTCTGATGCAGAGTACTGGTATAAAATCACCCACCACTACACCTTACCTGACTCCATTATTTGATTATTAATGCCGGCACAGTCACTACCTATAAAGCTCAGACAGCCTGGAATGCTCCTGCAGCCCCGTCACCTACCTTAGTCTAACTAAGCAGCACCCCACAGCTTAACCCGTGCCGCTGCAGAACTCACCACAGAAAACATCCTGTGCAGGGAGCCATACGCTGCTGCTGCCTGCTGCTGGGTTTTTCGAGCCAGTGCCAAACTCTTAGCTCTGGCTTTACTCCTCCTGAAGGCGGGCATTGTGGCTTGCGAATACAAACTTTGCCAGAGGAAAAGGCCCCTCAGAAGGAAGCCACAGACGTTGCGATCCCCCACAAACACACCTTCTTCTCTCTGAGCTCAGCTGCTCAAGTTTCTCTTTTGTGCCCATTAATGAAAATCAGAGATGCTGATGACATCCCAGTGTAACAGAGCTAAGCAGCGTACGAGAGAGCACAAACAGACCTGCAATGTCTCCCTTTATTACTACAAATGTAGGGAAAACGTGCTGGATGAGAATGGGGTTTTTATAAATAGCTTGATGCAGTGAATGCAGGACAAAGTGCAGTCATGGCAAGGGAAGATGAGTTTTAGCTCCCCAGAAAGGTACCTGCCTGTTAAATTTACTGCATAAACAAAACACAAGGTGCTTTGAGAAGTTAGCCAAATACCTAAAAATATCTAGAGGGTGCTGACCGCCCTGAAGGTCATCATGAATTATCAATGGTACTGTTGCTCTCTCAAGGGTATATGCTGCTAAAAGGTGTGGCATACAAATATTCTTACAATGATAAACTGAAAAACAAATAGGCAGTTCTTTGGATGACTTCTTCACATAATTGTGCTTGTCCTTTGTTTGAACATTTTAGTCATAATTACATCAATAAAAAGAAATCTAAATTGTGCTCACTAATAAATTCAGGCTTGAAAGGCAAAGTCCGCATGCTGATACATATTCACACAAAACCAATCATGTCTACAGACAGATTATTCTAAAACCAATGTAACTTTAAACAAAATATAATAGGACATGACACCACTGAGCTTATGGGTTACAAGACTGACAAGCAATTCATTAAAAAGACAACTATACCAGTGGCATAATAGAACTCCCATGTTCCCTCTATCACAGCACTGATAGAGTGCAGTGAAGCTGAGCTATAAGGCTTCATTCCACACTGCCCTTGTGACAGCCTATTGCTCTCCAGCAAACTCTTTTCTAGAACCCGAATGATACATCCAGCGTGGGTATCTATATCCTTGGTTATGAGGGTGCTGCTTCAGAGGTTTCAAGAATATTCACCTTCATACAAGCAAAGGAATGGTGCAGCCTTCTCCTTTAATTACTGCAATTAAACTTACATCCATCTCTTTCCAGATCATTAGCACAACTTGACAGCTCAGCATTTGCCAAACTGCAGAGCTCAGTTGCTGAGCAGCTGCTTATCAGACAAACAATGATGCGAGCCCTGAAACAACACTCTGCTGATAATGATGTAGTAGGAACCTCTTGCTTAGCTGATGTACTCTGCCCTTTCTTCCTTTTTGGAGACAGATTCAATGGGTGAGAAGACTATATAACAGAAAACTGAGGAAATGGCCTCGAAGGATCGAGAGAAGTTTTACCTGCTCCCTAACATTTCATTTTTCAAGGGTCACACAGCTTGGTTTAAAAATCCAGTTATACGGACTACTGTGTAGCATGTACAAGGCTTTTCTTTTCCACCATTAGTGGTTGCGTTTGCAGTAGTCCACAGACCCTAGGGATTCACAGAGCAATTCTGAGAAGAAGGCACCACATATGGCATTTTAAAAATAACACAGGTCAGGTCACCAGATTCACATTTATTAAGAATATAACTATACTTTCTGGAAAAGTACTTTTTCTTCGTTTCCTATCAGCATGAGTTGTGGCAATTTCAAACTCATAACAGATTATGTCTTAAAATACAGCTCATCCACTGGGACCTGGGAAAAAAAAACAGGCTGCTAAATTTCAGGTCCAAGCAATATCGTCAATCTTGATGAAAAACAATGACAGGCCTTTTCAATTCCATATTAGGAAGTTATTCTTCCCAGATTTGCTAATTAAACCTGTGTTATTAGCTAGCCATATGCCAGCTAAAAGATGTTACCAATTAACAGCTTTTTTTAAAGTATGTATTCATTAGAATAAAACCCAATTATGTTTTAGTAATCCTTCCAGCTCCTATTGAGGGACTTGGATCAACCAAAAAAGTTAAAAACAAGCTAAAATAAACCAAAATAATGAAAGCATTTTCTTTAGCCATTCTTCTCCTCTAGAAGCACAGAAACTCACACTCAAGCCCTTTTCAAGAACTTGTCTCCTACGTAAAATTTACATGCAAAATAATCAATCACCTTAAAATACTTTTAAGATGACTGGAAAAATTACATAGCCTTGTTGTTTGTTCCTGTGTGCTTTGTGTAACACACATTCCCTTTACAGACATCTGGTTTTCATCTTCCCATTTTAGAGGCACCAGTCTTGATAGTTAACATAACAGTAACATCCTTTGTAATACAGGCTTCCCTCTATTGTCCTGATATGTCTAGGTGCACTTACCGCCATCGAGTTCATTTCCCATCCTGCTTTTGCCCTTCATGCGTGAAGGTAAAAGGCTAATTTTGCTCTGTCTGTATATGCTTTGAATGAAAGGAAACAGCAGCTTGCCTCCGGCACAATTCTGAGCACTTGTGGGCTATTTTGTAAGTTCAGTCCAGACCACCAGTGAAGCAGAAGCATAATTTGTATATACATTTTGTATTTTTTAGGTATGAGTATGTGTGTGTATATATATGTATATATATATACACACATCTACATAAATATGCAATATGTACATACATATCTTGGACTAAGAGAAGCTCTGTGACATTAGT
The DNA here is from genome assembly GCA_009823435.2 of Nymphicus hollandicus. Taxonomy (NCBI): domain Eukaryota; kingdom Metazoa; phylum Chordata; class Aves; order Psittaciformes; family Cacatuidae; genus Nymphicus; species Nymphicus hollandicus. The sequence continues at coordinate 13,521 of WTXV02026422.1, read as the reverse complement.
GGTCTCTAAGTGTTATAAGCTCAGGCTTAATTCAGCTGGTCTCCAGATCTCTGCAGTGATCTAGAGGGACTCTGCTTTTTACTTTTTATAAAGGGGGGGGGGATGATTTTTCTGAACATTTTCCTATTGCACTTAGAATACTAATAACATGGTTTTTAAATGCCTTCAAAATGTATTTTCAAAGCATAATTTGCCACAGTGAAGACATCAACTTTAATTCCAGTGCTTAAAAAAATAGTTAACATTCCAAATGTTTAAAATGAATTACTGTTTAATTTTTAATTTCAAGCATCTTAAATACTGTTTGTAAGATTCTCACCAAAAGTGCTTTGGGCTGAATGCAAAAACTTTTCTCAAGTGCTCAATTAGAAACTATGGCAACCACTGGGACATTATCTTTGCATTCATCTTTCACAATATATTTTTGCGCTGTGCCTTCTTTGGAGTCAGAGAGGGCAACACTTAATCTTTTCTTGTTAGGAGCAGGCATATTGTGTTTCAAATGTTAACAGACCAAATAATCTCTCTGTAAAATACAGAGACCCTCCAAACTCCACATCATTCTCCCCTAGTTTGTTGGGGTTTCATTTAGGCACTACAGAAGGATTTTGCTGCCTCAGAAGGAAATAATCACCATGTGAGTAAAGGTCTATGTAAATTAATAAGTATAGACAGGCACATAGTGCTATGGACAACAGGTAACAAAACATGAAAATCTGGTGGAACTTCCCTGTGCATCTGACTCAACTGACCTCTTACTATCTCTGATTTTGTAGAATCAGCTGCAGATAGCAGATTTTATTAAGTTTTGGAATTGCAGGTCTACCTGTGGTCTTACATATTCCTGACAGCACAAAATACGGATCAAAGCCTCATTGAAGTATGCAATAGCAGCCAGGATGCAGTATTTGTCTGAAATTCTGTATTGCAATTTTGTGAAACCTTAAGAGACTTTGTGTCCTAGGGGTAACTGCTGGGCACATGACATACCTTGACATGCACTAAAATTGTGCTCTAATGTTCTGCATAACAAGTGGAAAACACATACATTATAGTCAGCATGGTAACTGAATAGTATCACAGTCTTAAAACAATCCCACCAAATAATCTACGACGAACAAAGAGGTTATCCATTTCCCTGGGTCTGTCAGAAGTGTGATTAGATAACTGCCTTTCATTGCAAAGTGAAATGCTGCCATCATATCCTTCACTGCAGGTGATGAGGGTTGCCTTTGGAGGCCCAGGGTGGTGGACTCCCAGGCAACTTCCTGCCCTTCCTCGGTAAAGTCACAAGCATCTCCAGAGACACTGCTAACTGCATCCTGTTGCAATGAACCAGGACTGCTGTCATATGCTTCTCTCTTCACCTGCAGGTAAGCCTTGCGGATTTTTCCCAGGAGACTACAAAGACAAGCTGCATTATAAGGAATTCTCCCACTGGTTTCTTTCATTTGCAAGCATCCACACATCACCATTTCTTCTCCTGATCAAAACCATCTGCACATTTTACACTGACAACTGCCACAGTATTTTTGAAAGGACGTTTCCTTCAGCCAGAGGAAAGACAACAAATACCACCCCCAAATGCCAGTGACTCAATGTAATAGCACAAAACAGAGCAACACAAGTTCACACCTCTGCATGCAAGAAGTGCAGTCTCATTTTTCTCTTCTTTCTTGCAATTCTTGTGCCTCCCTACCACTAACTATGCACACAGGTCTCCATCCTTGACCCTATCTTGACCTAACATCTGGTTACAGGTTTCACTTTAAATAGAGCACCTTTCACGCTTTGAGCTTTATGGTTTCAAGACTCCTTACTATGTTAGCCAAACAGTCAACTGCTGTATTTGTATTTGGACAATCTATACTGTGGGTCTGATGCATTTAAAGAACTACAGGATCAAAACAACAAAGTGAAATCCAGGTCTGTGGTCAAAGGCAAGTATTCTGTAACCTGTAGTCCATCAATTTTGGTGCCTTCTCTGAGGGATGGAATAAAATACTGAAACCTAAATTAATTAGAAAACTTCTTACAGACTTCTAACAGGCTACAATTTCACTCATAGCACTGATACTCTTCTCAAAAGGCACATGATGACAGCAGGGGCCCAGTCATGGCTTCACACTTCTGGAACCAGCAATCCTGGTTGGGCTCACAATAGGCTGGGCTGTCTGCAAGGGAAGTACAATAATTAGCAGAGCTACCCGTAGGCTTCTCCTGAGCTTTTGATGCAGAACTGTCTCCTCCAGGCACAACAGAATCAAGGAAAACCACCGCTGAGGAACACGCTACTTTCCCATGTTACCTCTTACACTCCCTAAATGCATCTCACATCTGGAAGGAAATTACACTTGTATTGCAGAGAAGTATACATGATTTTGAGAGTACTACACTGCTAATCCCCTTCCTACAAAGAACAGAAAAAAAAGGATGTTAATTGCAGACTACTCCCCAAGCTTTTTGATCTCATCAACTGCTAAAAAGAAGTTCTCACAATTAAAATAAAGGAAAGATCCTTAATGTCCTATGGATGCTGAGTAAAATTCCAGGCAGGCAGCTCTCCTGCAATTAATGACATGCTGTGCAAGTGCAAACTGCCTGGGCAATGCAAAATAGAGCTAATGAGAAGCTATCGCCATGAACATCATTTAACTGATATTGCCTCTATGCAAGAAATAGGTTTGGAGCCTTATGGGCATCCCAGTATTTTTTTCTTCCTCTTATTTTACTTTTCCCAGAGGGACCTCTGTTGAGCTTCTCGTCATTTCTGCTTGGCTTTCTTTCAATGTAACTCAACAATTGATGTTTACTTGATTAGTGGCATTTTACAGTCTTTGCTTAAAATTACTCCACACACATTTCTGGTTTGGTTTTGGGGTTTTTTTGTTTGTTTGGGTGTTTGGTTTTTGGGGTTTTTTTTTGTTTTGTTTTTTTGGGAGGGGCCTTTTTGCTGTTGGTTGGTTGGTTTGTTTTAGATTTCCCCTAGTTTTATTTCAATGTTAACGTTTCTTTTGGGATGTTTTGGGTATAAAGGTCACTAACTGACTAGCAAGAAAGGATGCCACTTATACCAAATGGAGAGAAATACGGCTCTGAAACCTACCAGCCACATGTTGACATACACTGCCACACCATCCTAAATGTAATCAAAATACAATTTGTACTTGTCAGTTTTTATGTTTTATGCACCATATCATTGCAAATCTTTCTGATTCAGTATATTTTGGTAAATCTTTAACTTTTTCACTGAAAAGTTTTACTAGGAAACTGTTGGACTTTGATGGGGAAAAAATCACATCTCTCGACATTTACCCACTGAAAGACAATTATCCAGTTCTTAAATACACACACTCAGACTGATGATCCTTATCTCATCTCTGAAAGTAAGTGAGTGTCTTCACCAGATCAAAATAAGTAAATTAACCACCATGACCATATATATAGCATTTACTGACAGTGCCAAGAGAAGGTCATTTGGTATGTTTTGAGTAATGGTGTGCTGAACTATCCTACAGTACATATGCTACAAATCACATGCTTGTACAATGTTTTCTAGGTAACAAATCAGAGGAATACATCATTCCTAGCATCCACTTGCTTTCTTCTGGAAAATCAAATACCATTCAAATAAATCATAAACACTGAAAAATTGTGTTAATTTTCTGCTGGGACTGGACTACATGAGTAATGATTATTAACTGCTTTTGCCTCTACTATTCCACAGCAACTGTCATAGTTGCCCACTTCCTCTCCCCAAAAATCAAACCACATTTTTTAGTTTAACAATTGAGAATTCAACCACTAGCAACAGGACAGCCATTCTTTAATTCAGGTTTAAACCTAGACCTGAATGCATATTATATCTCAGGATTTTTACCCTTAAATTACTCTATCTGAATGAGAACTTGATGGTTTTAGCGCTACTTCTAATGAAGGGGTTTCTAAATCAGTTTGAGACAGTTTCAAGACAAAATACTAATTTCTTCAACTTATGAAAGCCATCCCTTGGGTACTGGCTGTATATACAAGAGGCCAAAAAAAATATTGTAGTAAACTCTTTACAATACTTGTTGACTTTCATTACAGAAATAGTCATATGAAGTCAGCTAATAGGTAACACAAGGATTTCCTTTTTGAAATCATGACACATATTTTTCATCTGCTGAAAGCACTATCTTGGGAAACTTGTGGTGGTAGCTGGATGATGCAGAAGTGGGAAGATGGGTTTGCTTTCTTACCCAGCCTCAGCCTCAGCATTCACACTACTTGGGCAGATCAACATGCAAATCAGCAGCTCAACTGCACATACACTTTAGATTGGAAGGGTTGGAGAAAAACCTCGACAGTTATCCAATTTAGGCACATTTGCACATTGGCTCCTTGAGCACAGGAAGCAGGACTCTATGCAGGAAGACCAAAAACCAGATTCCTCCACAAGGTCCCAGAGACAGAGTTCATGGAAACACCTGCTTCTTACTGCACTTGCAAAAACTCCTGTCTAGCAAATAGAGGACTGTCCACAACTTACATCACAATAAACAGAATACACAAACTTCAAGAGCACTGATTTGACATTGCGTAGGAAACTTGAGCACCCAAAAGCAGACTTCTGAAGTGTCCAAGTACATAGTTTTTTCTACTTTATTTTTTTCCCCTATATCTATAAATATAGACATTTCAAGTAGGGCCATTATATAGATCTGCACCTCATCCCTATAAAAAGCTGAAAGTATTTGGTGAAAATGTTCCATCCCGCAGGAGAAGCAGATTTTCATTTGCCAAAGATACCATTTGCTTTGCTGACCAGACCTGTTATGAGTCCTTCATTTCCTCACCAGATAGATAGACAGAAAGTGAACACAGGAGTGAAGAAGCAGTGAGCTGAGCTAATCTAAAGCAGTCCATGCTAAGGAAAGGTGTACAGAAATTTTTCATCATACTTTCTGTTCATTGCATTAAGAATGGTATTCCCAAGAAAAAAAGTTTTCTCCCTCTGCAGTGTAGTATTTTCTACTTATTTTTTATTAAGAGCTGCGTGGAATAGACTTGTCCATATATATGCATACTAATGAATGATCAATAACCCATTCTGAGAGTAGACTGACTATTTTAAGAGTCAGAAGTAAAGCAAAGGCAGTTTCTGTAAGTCTCTATGCCCAACTTATTGCCAGAATCAATTTTGCTTCATTGTTTGAAAGAAATACAGCAGTACTTCAAAAACATTACAAAATCAAACCAGTTGGCCATTCTTTAGAAAGCAAATTCTTGTTAACATCCAAAATGTCTCATCACTGAAAAAAGTAGCTTCTGTTTCTGCATCTGCAATGTTAATTTTTGAAGATGCCAGCATAAAACCATTCTGCATTCATTTACTATTTTTACCATGATTACAAAGCATCACACTAGCTATTTTTACCGGGTTTCTTAGGTTTCATAAAGAACTCTAAGATACAGCTGAGAATATAATGAAGTTATGTGAAATATTTGCACAGAGTTAACTCTAAGGCTTTTTCTTAAGATCTGTAAAATATCTTCCTCCTCTCACACATGCATTTATATGAAGCTCCTTCTTTCTGTCTGTTCAAATTTTGGAAACACTTATCTCCAATGATACTCAAAAGATTCAGAGCAACCGAAAGACAGATCACAGCGGTCTTACAAGAGACCATAGAATAGGAACTATTTATATGGCAAAATTTCACCTTTTAGCTATGTTCGTCTTTCATAAAAGGATATTTTTAATATATTGATAATACAAATTAAAGATAAATTAGTAGCAGACTACTAAACTTCATCTTTAAAGAAACTGTGGGTTAGAGAAAGTATTTCTAACCAATACAGTTTGCAATTAGAAATCATGAGTAGCTAAAGGAAAAGTTGCATTTTTTATTTATTCAGCTTCATGCTACTTGGATGTACAGAGAACTTGATTCTTGGCAACTGTCAACATACCAGAATTTAACTGAACACCAGGAGCACAGACAATTAGTTCCCAAAATGAATAAACACAACTAAAACTAATTGCACTGACAGGCATACTCAATTCCCCCATTTTCTGAGGTCCTCTATTCTTCTGTCAACAGCACGCCTACATACTTCAGAACCAACAATTGTAAGGATGATATGCCACAGCCACATAAACAGTGTTTTAACACAGTTTGAAAATGTACTGCAGCAGAACATGTTAGAAGTATAACATCTAACCTTGTTAAATAAAACAGAAAATAAAGGTATTAAAGGTATAAATGAGCATCCCAGAAATACAGAGCTGACAAAACTAATGAGCATCTGGAATGGATGGCACTTGATGTCCATGTGTTTTTAATATTATTTTATAACTTAAGGAATGGCTTCCTTTTCTGGAATGAAACAATCCTCTGTTGCCCTTCTAATTAATTTGTTAGTTCTCACATGAAACAAAAACGTACAACTATTCTAAATTGATTCATTTCTTGGGCTACAGGAAATGAATGACTGAATGAACCCATGTTTGAATGTAGTAAACATGCAACAAAAGACTCATTCTTGTGAGATTACAAGGAACTTCTGAAATGTCTCACTGTACTTTCAGTTTAGATGATGCTTAAGCTTAGATTGGTATGAGATGAAAAAGATAATAAAGAAAAACAAACAAAAATGCTCCAAATGAGAAGCACAAAATCTAGAAATCAGATATGCGACCATTAAATCCAAAGCTTTAAAACTTATGTTATTTACTTACGTGTTATGGTAAAATCAACCCAACTTCAAAGGAGCCTGCTCCCTCAGAGCCAAGTAATTACATCTACAGTTGCTGTCAACTGGGAAGTGAGCATCTCTAGCTGTCTCTCCCCTGAAATATCCCAAGCTGCCTGTTCCAGGCTGTGCTCAGAACCTCTTAGCGCCACCAGCGTCTCCTCTACAGAGCTGAGCCTACAAATCTCCTCTCCCCCATACTTCTGCAACATTGCCTAATGCTGAGGTGTCTGCACTTCTGCTCTCCCACAGGCGTGGGTCAAGTTAGCACGTGCAGGAAACAGAAGGCAAAGGAGAAAAGAAAAAATAAACCCAAATCCAGATGCTGTGCTTTTGGAGGCTGCACAGTTTCCTCAAAGTAGCTTTTATTAGCAATAGCTGTTGTTCATCTGGCGAGCAGTCCCAAATCACAGTTATAAGGACAGCAATAATTTTAATTCCTTTTATACCCAATCACAAAAGCACCTACTATACACGCATTACCTACATTTACTGTAAGGTCTGGGTTTTTTAATTCCACATCTATTGGAGCAATCAAAAAGCTTAGATAAAAGGCTCTGACAGTAATAGGCACCCTCCAACAGAAAGATAGCAATCAATTACAAACCATTTGCAGAAATTGTAGAGCTGTCACAGGCTCGTTTACAGCTGCAGTTCAAGTCAGACTGCCTCTGCCAAGCTGTTCTTCCCCCTTGCACCTACAAAACTAGGACAGCTTCAGATAATTTTTTAAAGGACACTAGCAGACCTGCATGCCAACCCAAGAAGTGAACTGCCACATGGCATAGCCCATTACTTCAGCAATTGTGTACAAATGATTAATACTGCTAGACATGACAGATTTGAGGCTGCAGAGAGGGCAAGGAGTGGATCTGTGTTTCCCCCCCTTCTTTTTTTTAATCTTTAATTGTAGCACATAATTTAGAGCATTGGAGCATATTTAGTGTGTTCAGAGCAACAACTAGTGTACGTGAATTGTTCTTGGTGTATTTAAATCCTCCTGAACTCTCCCTAATTTTCTGTCATCTGGTGTATTTGACACAGATGATCAGGACTGGCTTTCTTTTTCTGCTAAATTAAAGCTGATGCTCCAGAATCTCCTCCCCATCATCAGTACAGGAGCTCAGACACTTATATCCACACAGAACATGGGGGGGTGTGCATGTACCCAGGGCAAGCAGGGCACCCCGAGGCACCCAGGGGAACCTGACCAAGCACTAGCCTGCTGGTGCAGTCAGCTACAGAGTCATCCTACGCCTGGGGTCTCCTCTGCTGTGCTCCTGCAAAGATCCTTGCCAATTTTTCCTCTACCAATTTTTCATACAACCTAGTACAAGACAGTAATATATTGCAGAACCATAAGAAATTTATAACTTCATTTATATTATGCACGCATGTAATGCAAGTGTTATCATAAATTTGCTTGGAGATATAATCAACTCAGTAGAAGTAACAAAAATGTTTCTGTTGTCAGAATTGCAATGCCTAGTAAAATTATGGCCACCAACAGGAAAACACTCCCACAGTAGCAGTTGGGGGGGTCAAAACAAGATGCACTTGAGTTGGACACAAGCTGCAATTTGACTGACTCAGAGCAAAATTGCTCTAAGACAAAAATTGTTCTTCGAAGATCAACACATTTGAAGGCAGACACTGGTTCTGGGGGTCTCTGCCTCACCTTCCAAGGTCCTGACTGACAGAAGATCTGAGCATCCATTACTCCAACTGAAGTCAAACAGTAACTGCAGACACGCAAAGGTACTCCAAATTACAGAGTGGGCTCTTAAACACTGTGCCTCTCCAAGTCTGCAGGCCAGTCTAAAACTACTGATATTAAGCAAGTGTTGCTATGGTCACTGCAGTCTTAACAACAAGCCATAGAAGTACCAGCAAAAAGAAAACATGAGCCAAACTGAATCAATTTGAAGGCTGTAACAGCTTTACTGTTCTCTGAGAACTGGCTTTAAGCAACAAAGAAAGATCAATTTGACAAGCCTCAAGCTATTTGCCATTTGCATGCATCACACTGCTTTTGGAGATGCAGCAGCTGTGCCAAAGATGCTGACCTGTCAGGTGACCTCAAGATAATAAAGCACTAAATAAAGGTAATACACATAATTGGGGTTTTTAGGTTGTGGGTTTTTAGGGGTTTTTTTTATGTTTGTTTGGCTTTTTTTTCCAAAATTAGTGTCATACATTAAATTCTTTCTCACAAAATGCAGAGCGTTAACACTACAACACTGTCTTTTTGTTCATAGCGACTGTTACGTCAAGCATGTTCTTACCCTGAAAGGTGGATCAGTCTTCTCCCTGTGTGGCACTTGGTCCAGAATGCCATCAGTACTGCTCCTTTTCAAGCTGGATGTGACATCAGGCACATTACTAAAATCTGCATTCAAAAGAAAACAAATAAAGAAATTAGAGGGTTATAGGTCAGGAACAGGAAAATTATTTGCTTTTATCTGCAAATACTTTTGGTACTAGCCAAAATAAGAGTAGAGAAGGAATACAAAATTTGTGATCCTCTTCACCTGCCAGAAAAAACCACAAAAGGTCAAAGCAAGGAGCAGCTATGCCTGGAAACTCTGCTTTCAAAACAGCAGCTGGGCACCCAAGACTGTCTGAAGCAATGTGCAAATTTGATCTACCAAAATAAACCTAATGCTCTTTCTAGCAGTGTGCTTTCAAAGGTAGCATTAACTATAATAAGCACACTCTGTGCTGAGACAACCACTGAGGATAATTAAATGCACTCAGTAGTTCTTCTCGGATAAGCACACTATTGTTCAGCATAACTTAGTCCTGAATCCCTTAAAGATTTAAGAAAAGAGAATTTTGCCTTGGAATAGGCACCGCAGTTCCTAATGCAGACAATATCTCTTCTTGCTACTAATAGTTCACCAAGTTTACTAAGTTTGGAGGCCATGTACATAGTAGCTGGCACATTGTAAAAACTAGAGGAGGCACTGCCCTGCTCTACTTATCGAGAAACTGTAGCTTTCAATAACATTTATGTGTAAACTCAAGATCTATTCAACAATACTGAACATTCATATAAAAATGATGGGTTGTCTCTTTACAGTTCCTCAATTGGCTGCTTAAAATCTGCAGAGACATTTACATGGAAATTCTAATTAAAACTCCTAGAAGTGAAGAAGTGATTTTTGAGCTGCAGTATTATCAATCTGAGTAGCCTCAGATGATAAAATAGTAATAAAATGAAGTCTTGGTTTAATTTGCTGCTTTGTTTTCTAGCCTTTAAGCCTCTAGGGTATAATTCACACCACATTACCACATTTTCAAGCTCTTTCTCAACACCTACAAATGCTGAAGATTTATTTTTAAGTGAAAGGCAAGATTCTCATTTAATCACTGACTCCAGCAACTGAGGTAGTAATTAAAATAAATATCACTCATCTTGCAAGTAAAATCATGACGGCTAGCAATAATGAAATTGTGAAGGACAATGGTGTCTCTCTGCCTGGGTGCTGCTATTGTCCCTGCAGAACAGGACCAGCTCCTCTCAGCAAGAATTGACAAATATGGACTGAAGCAGGGAGGAAAATGGGAATTTTATGGCTAAAAGAGCACCTTAGACACAAAAGAGCACCTTAGGCCCATGAGGGGTCTTCCTGGGAAGACTAAACATGGCAGACAGACTCTATAGGAAAGCCAGAAAGATGCAAATACCTAAGCATGATGTCATCTTGATATTTTATTTTTCCATATGCTATTAAGGTGCCTATGACAAGCTTAGATTAAGGGTTGACACTTTCCACCCAAAGATGTGACTACTCTGTCATTTCCCCATCCTTGCAGAACCAAGGTCCCACTGCTTTTCTCCCCTCAAACTTTCTTACCTTTTCCTTCTGGAGTCAGGTGTGGCTCCCGATATCTCAGAGCCTACATAACGTGCAATACCCCGAGTTTACCACCTTTGCAGGAAAAATGTTTTACACATCTCCATCAAACAGCCACCCATCTTCTTTAAGACCTTAACAAGGAGTGTGGCTTGTCTATTTATTTTAATATGCTTTTATCCCTCTTCCTTCACTGAGCCTGAAAATTTTCTCCTGCCCTCTACTTTTAAAGTAATTTTGAGTCTCTCTTCTATATATGGGTAAAACCAGGAATGCCTATTGACTTTCACCCCTGTCTACTCCTGGGTATACAAAAGGTAAGCCAATCCCTAAAATTTGAACTGGCTTTTAAATAACATTTTTTGGGGGGTGAGCCAATGCCAAGGATATTATTTTCCATTTTTTCTTGGTTGAGCTCTTTGCAGTTGCCTTCTGGGTTTTATCACTCTTCTCCCCTATACCTCCAAACAACATGCAACTGAGATAGATTCTGCAGTGCCATAAAGGATCTAGAGTTTAACCTCAGGTAGCGATCTAATAAGAAAAAATCCTACGTCCTTTCTCTGATTTTACAAAGTGAGCATTCAAGACATTTGTCCTTTACAAAACAGGAAGTAAAACTAACCTATACAAGCAATGAAAAGAAAGGATAAATGTAGGAAGAGGGAAATAAGATAAAATGATCAGCAGACAACAAGAATGGAAGGAATCAGGATAACATTCCCCAAGGTAGGTAAACAGAACTTTATATCACTTTGTCCAGATGATATATCTTTTCCTCCCTTCACCCTAATCTTTGTTTTTCCTTTGTAGTTTATAGGACTGTCAGCAGTAGGTCTATATAGTCTTGACCATTTTTATAGCATTTGCTATTGGCAGAATGAGTTGCTGATGGTAGGAAGGGTAAGCAACAGTAAATGTTATTTTAAATAGTAAAACCTAAAAAAAGTTACATGGAAAGGATCCAAGGTGAAAAATGACATCCTACTGCACGTTGCACGACAAACTAACAGGGGGAGGGAAGGAAGGAAGGAAGGACGTATGGCTTGCTGATCAGTTTAGCATCCATATCCTGTCTCCCTTTCCTTCTCTTACTGTGGAAGCAGACTTCCTTTGGATCTGCTCCTATAAACCACCAAACTATTCCCAAAGAGCATAGAAGCACCAATATCAGCTGCATAGCTAAAAACAAAACCAAAAACAAATCAAGGGGCAAAAGAAAATGAGTATTACCTTGGAGAATGAGTAACTTCAAATGCAAAGCCTGAGGACATCAACACATCAGGAAGTTTAATATTGGAATTCTCTCTGTTTCTAGTACTACATGGAAAGGGAGCATCAAGCCAAACCATACAAAATGTATCTTCTTTGAACATTCAAATTTAGATTTAGCTCTACAATGGGTTTCTTATTAACAAAGATGTTCAAAAGTAGTAGTGTAAGCTGTTACCTTACGAGCAGGTAACCACTATCCTTTCAGGGAAAACTAGCAATAAAACTGTAAAGACTATGAACAGAATTAATTCACAGCTGTGCGAATATGAAATCATTCCAGTATATAATATTCTGGATCACTGCTGGGCATGAGCACAGGAAAGAATGCAAGGTGATATACGTTCCTAAAAATCATCCAAATGTGAGGTCAAATCAGCACTTCCTGACAATTTTTTAAATTAATATTATTATTTTTTAAAAGCTATCTCTAATGTCGCTTACCTCACTATAATTACATTCCTAATGAGTTAAAGAGAACACGGACAACTTTGCTGGAAACATTGCTCAAAGGGCTTTCCAGCATAGTAATGGTGAGTATACCATGATTCAGTCTGACTATACAGCTCCATTACAGTAGTCCATTGGATTTATTCTATTAACATACTTATGATAAACCTGTCTGGAAGAAAAAAGGGACTGATAATACTGAGTTAAACAAAACTTGGAGCCGGCTGGCATTGGCTGTATCAGACACAGGGTAAGCTTCTAGCAGCTTCTCACAAAAGCCACCCCTGTAGACACCCCGCTACCAAAACTTTGCCACGCAAACCCAATACAGTCAGCTTGTGAAAAACAAGAAGAGTCACAACCCCAGATAAATGCTAAAATTCTCAGAAAAGTACAGATGGAACATGCCATTATGTGAAAAGCTGAACTACAGCATATGAAATGCATAACAAACTTTTTTGCTTGGTTTCTAGCAATGAACAAGTACTAAGAACCTGCTTAGCACCTTCAGCTACCGATAGCATCACCAAAGAAGAATGCCATTACTCCTACAGTGTTGTGTCTTGCTGGTAGGCAGATACGTGACTCAGCCATTCAAGAGAAATTACAATGTAAGCACTTAAAACTGAAAGAAAGCGTACTTCCTAAGTCATGCTCCTCACTACTCAACATTCAGTTAAAAGTAGGCATAGAGCACAAAGACGGGACAGTTGGTGAGAAAAACAAACACATACAGCATATCCTGGAGCTCTGTACACCTACAGCAATGTCTCTTCCCACGTCACTGTGGTGATACACATACAAGTGGTCAATATGGAAGTTATTCACATGTTTGTGAGCAGTGAGGTACAGTGGAAACACATCCTCTAGCAGATGTGTGGGACCATAATAATCTGTGCTACAATCCCAGCCAAGATACCAAAGGAAATGAACTGGAAAACATCAACATCAACCATCCGGCAATTCATTTACCACAAAGAAGCTATCAACAAATGCAAATGTCACTTATCTCTTTTTTTTTTCTGTTTAATTAATGAAGAAGCCTTAATTACTTTCTACTCAGCACTGCTCTTACCACTTTAGCCATTCACTGCAAAGGCAAAATTACCATGAGAAGAAAATAGAAACTGAGGATCTTGTTTCTTTTATGATTTTTTTTTTCCCCCATAATACTTCAGAACTTGTTCTGGTTTATATTTTT
>WTXV02026421.1:29119-57853 GCA_009823435.2 Nymphicus hollandicus | reverse complement strand
CTGAATGGCTGCATGGCATTAACTAAAATATTTATGGTGACAGGATGTGGTAAAGGTATGAAAATTAAGGCAAACATGTAACAGGGACTGTAGCGATAGGACAAGGGGTAACGGATTCAAACTTAAACAGGGGAAGTTTAAATTGGATATAAGAAGGAAGTTTTTTACTGTGAGGGTGGTGAGGTACTGGAATGGGATGCCCAAGGAAGTTGTGAATGCTCCATCCCTGGCGGTGTTCAAGGGCAGGCTGGACAGAGCCTTGGGTAATATGGTTTAGTGTGAGGTGTCCCTGCCCATGGCAGGGGGATTGGAACTAGATGATTTTAAGGTCCTTTCCAATCCTAACTATTCTATGATCCTATGATTCTACAAGAGCGACAGTTCATGTTGCCATCACCACAGCAGATTTAAACCCCTTGACTTCTGAAATACCTTGCACCAAATCAGTTAATTGACCATCACCTTTTAATTGTTAATAGATATTTAATAGAACTGTTTAATTTTTTCCCTAAAAAAAGGTGTACTGTCATGTAAAAAAATCACTGATATATTTAATCACAGCCATATTTTTAAAGAAGTAATTAGTTACTGTTAACGTGTTCCTAAAGTGAACACAATGTTGCTGTGCATGCCCAAGGTCCTCCTTAGTAAGTCTGTGTTCGATATATATGTAACAGGTAAAATATTGCACAAATTCAGCTTAAGCATTTCTTATCCTTTGCAATATTTACTTTATAGTTTGTTTGTAGAAAGCAATTTCATCTTTTTTCTACTCCTTGTTTCCTAGGCTCAGTTAGAAAGTAATGTTTTTAGTCCTTTATTATACGGTTCTTTGCCACCGTGATAATCCTCATTTGCACTTGTTTCATCTAGAATTCATCTTTATTGAACAAATATTAATATCAAAGTTACAAATTATTTTCCAGTGACTTAGGAAGCCATATTAGTACTTTCCTAGAAAGATATGCAATGTCTTTTTCACTGTATTTACTTTTTTCAGTGTTGCATTCTAGCATTTGTTTATCATCATCCAGTCTACCAAAATACCCACAATCAGCTCTATTTACATATAAGTTATGATTAAAGTTTTCTGAACTTATGTAAGAATGCAAAAAGTTGTGACTTGGAACTGTATTTTAAGTTATTCCTACCAATGCAATCCTCAGGGTCATCCAATCCCAAGACACCCTGAACAATTTTATTATAAAGAACATTCATGTTCAGCTTAGTCCACTGTGCCCTCTCTCAAAAACTCAGAGACAGTTTGTTATCAACACTTCCTGTCATCAGCATATCTCTATTTCCAGTTAAAGAATCAGATCCACAAACCAGTGTACCTTTGCTTTATTCTTACACACCTGTCAGAGGAAAGATGCAACGGAAGGAATACTACATATTTCTCACATATGTATATACGTGAGAAAGAGTGAAAAAGCCAAGCAATGGAAGGAATAAGAATCTCTTCTGAGTCTTTAAAATTCTGCTAGGTTTTGAAGTGGTGATTTATTTTAGTGCAATATTTCATAAGGCTGGTGTTATGGCTTTTTCATTGCATGCTGTGGGAGAAATGAAAATTGGTACGGAAGGACAAGAAAGTTATCATTCTTCATGTGCTTGCAGGTGGAGATCACTGTTTTCCCCATGAGGCTTAAATAATAAAGTAGGATATTTGTCATAAAGAGTATCCCAACTACCGATGATCTTTGCTGCTGCCATCACAAAATTAGGGCTCCATTGTCTTTGGACAAACACAGAGCAGAAAGCAAGATGCTATTATTGTTCAAACCTAAAGGAAGGGGTTTGTGGCAAATAAATATAGTGAAAGAATCATTTGCCTCCTAACAGGTCCTCTCCCACCTTACAAACTATGGGTGAAACGCTGACCCAGCTGAACCCCAATTGAAAATTTATATTGACTGTAACAAGATTCTAGCTTGAGTATGTGAGGAGGGTTGGGGCCCCACGGTGTAGCTGTGATTATTGGTTATTAATTTTTTTATTCATTATCCCAAAATATATTTTAAGTAGGAAAAAAAGGAGAATGTAGGATTGCACATGAACATCTGTGAAGCAACAGATGGCATTTTTAGTGAGGATTATTCAAATTTGGTTATACATTTGTGATACAAGTAAGTAATCTCTCAATGCCACTTGGTAACTTTCTACTCTTTAAGAAAGAAGCTTCTCCAGATGTGTCATAATTGTTTACTTCTGCAGAATTGCTTTGTTCCTTACAATATCTTGGCACCAGCTTCTAGAATTTCCTGGTAATGCATTAAAGCCTCAGCCTGCTGGCACCAGAAACTAGGCAATAAAGACTTCCAGAGGCTTTATGGTTTGGTTTCTTTATAACTAACATCTAAAGAGAAGAGGAAGGTGAAAGAATATTTTACAGTAACAGGACAATAGTTATAGAAGCACAACCCTTGTTATGACATGATGCTATTATAAACAGCATTGTCCTGAGGGCATGGGCTCTGCTTATGCCACTGTACTCATTTAGAAGATGTAGCTCCGTTCTACTCTGCCTGGCTTCTGTAAAGTCTTGTGGGAGGACACACAGGGGAAAGGCAAAACAGCTTTGCCTATATTTCATTCTCTGCTTTCTCTCCATTTCTGGACTGATTTAGAGAGAAATCCATACAAAGTAGGAATAATGGGCCTGTATTTCTGGCCACATAAGAAGGAAAATCACCTTTATTTTAAAGGTCACAGTAAGCACTTCCCTTTAAATTCTGTGAATGATACTGCTCCATATTCGTAAGAAGGTGAAATGAAATGCTAACTTCACCAAAGCCTTAATTAATTCTCTTTCAGAATCTTACTTTTTAATACCCTATTGAATGTTTTCCTTTTTGTTGCTGTTTTGTTTCTTTCCTTCTATTTTTATTTTTATTTTTTTATTGGGATAACTTCAGAATCTTACAGCTAAGGTTTCTGAAAGTTGAATTGTAGTGACCATTACATGACTTGTAATGACTTTTAGATAGAATTCTATTCTTGGGGAAAAAAGCTCCTCTGAAGCGAATACATTCTGAAACATATAATTTAGTTATAAAAGTGTATTGTGTGTACCTACCATTTGCTCATCCAAGCAGTGCATTATCCTTATACCCCTAAAACCTATAAGCTGTCCTGAAAAATAAAAGACAAAAAAGCCCACACAAACTAAAATGCCCAGAAAACTCTACTTCTTTCCAAGTTAGAAAGATACATTCACTTTTCTTTTACACTAATGAGGGTTGCTTTTTTCTGCTTTTCCAGGTAAAACACAGGTTATGGGTGAAATCAAGATTGCATTAAAGAAGGAAATGAAGACAGATGGAGAACAGCTGATAGTAGAAATCCTTCAGTGCAGAAATATAACATACAAATTTAAATCTCCAGATCATCTACCAGGTATCATACAGAAACCACCTTCACAATACTTTGAGAACATTAGGGAGAATGTATCTGAAGTCATTTAACATCACCACTAAAATGGGGAAAAAAGCGCTTCTTAACCAGAATGACATATTTTATAAGATTATTTTTGAAGTGCTTTTTTTCTCCTATGAGCAACTTTAATGAAAGTAAAAATAATTTGTAGAAGCAAATTACACTCTCAGAAGTTAATCCTCTTTTTCATTTACTTTTGATTTAAAAATTAATCCTCTTTTAAGTTTAATAAAAATATAATTCCCTAGATTACTAAAGAACAGTGATATGTACTAAAAATTGTATTTTGGAGAAAAAGCTTTTTAAAATATAAAAATGCATGTTAATAATAATATTTTCATATGTACATAAAGACATTAAGGTGCTTGTTTAGTTAATGTCATCATTGTAAACACAAAGTAATTCCCTTAGAGTCAGTGGGGTGATTCCATTTCTACGTTATGTGAATTTGAAAAAATACGGCTCTGTAAAGTACCATGTTCTGATTCTTCACACTTCCCTTTGGTTGAAATCATTAACAATGATTACATAAAAGCTTCTGTGTTTAACACATTGAAAATGTTCTTCCCCAGACCTGTATGTGAAGCTGTATGTTGTCAATATGTCTACCCAAAAGAGAGTAATTAAGAAGAAAACCAGGGTATGCAGACATGACCGAGAGCCTTCATTCAATGAAACATTTAGATTTAGCTTGAGTCCTGCTGGGCATTCTCTTCAGGTAATTCTGCATTTTATTAAAACCTAATTTTGGATGTTGTCCATGTTTGCTATGGGCATTTGAAATCAATGTTCTACCTCAATTGTTTGCTGAAAAGAGAAAATTACAAAGGATATAACACAATTGCATAATAATGGAAATATCGGGCTGAAGGAGACTTTATAAGAAGGTTTAATCCATTGCCCGACACTGAGGAAGGGTATATATAGACTGTATCTGAAAGTTTTAAGCTTGATCTGTTCTTAAAAGCCCCTAGAGAAAAAAGTTACGCATGCCTTCCAAAAATATTTTCTATGTATTTAGGAAGTTTAGTGTAGTATCTAAATAAAATACACCATATTTTTAAATGAAGTTCAATTATCCTTATGTATCCTCAAAAAGCACAGAGGAAAACTGATCTGCTTTCTTTTTATAAAAAGAAGTTTGCACACTGAAATGTTGTTATCATATCTCTCCTCCCTATTTTTCCAGGCTAAGTAAATGAAATTTCTTTGATCTGTCCTGTTACCTAAATGCCTAATGGTTTTATCATTCTCTCCAGTTCTTCAACTTCTTTAAAAGCTCTGGGTGACTAGAATTAGACGCAGTAGTCAGAATGTCAGATACTGCAGAATTACTGATTATGCCAATCAAAATATTCATGAAGCATATCATGAAGCATATGTAAAGAAGATGACAGTATTTTCAGTCTGTGGCACATCAAATGATATGTGGAACTGATTCAGGAATAGTCCCTCTCCCACATTTTAGTTGCTTAGACAGATCTGATCATTTGGTCAGATTTGCTTTTTTAGACAGTGAGGATTCACTGTACCTACGTTAATTTATTTTCATATGAGGATGTAACTAATTTAAGCCAGATATTAAGGCTTCCTTTAGACAGTGGATAGGTATGGACAATTCCAGGTGTATATGCATGCCAAACTTAAAAGTAAGTGGGAGGAATTGTTGAGCATACCAGCACTTACTTAATGTACCTTTAAATACTTAATGTACCTTTAAATCTGGAAAACTTATGTAAACAAACCAGCTACATTTTGATGACTGAAGTTAGACTGGATTATCTGAATGCTATGTTAGACTTATTAGTTGTATCATTAAAATTAAAGCCAAAATGGATGTCGCTTACAAAACAAGGCCAACAGAAATAGCTACTCTTTTCCCTGTGTTAAAGTGTCCTAACATCCTTATTGATTCAATAGACTTAATGAAAGAATATTTAAGATGTTATATTACCCAGGAGAATGCAGAGTGGTCAATAAAGTGTTGCCAAAGCTGAGGAGCTAATATACCTGTAAAACATGTGCTTCCAGTGGTGGTTTGATGAGGAAACCATAAGGGGTGAGTAGACCAGTAAAGAAAACCTCACAGAATTCTATGGAAAAACAAGCCATCAAGTTGCTAGTGAGGGAGACAGTGAGGGAGGTAGCTATAGGAACAGTCAGACTGAGACTTGGCAACATTTCCGTAGAAACTCTGTGATATGTACTAGGGCTGCACACCAGACTTAACAAAAGCTGTAAAGGTAGAGAGGAACAAGTTTAAAACAAACAAAAGGTGTTTCTTCATGCAATTTGTAGTTCGAGGTATAAAACGTATTGCCCTAAGATATTGTGCATACTAAGTATTTTCATGGAAATAGTAATTGGAGAAAACAATTGGACAAATTCATGAGGAAAATGCCTTATAGTCTGTTAAATGCAAACAGACCACTTGTGAGTCAGGAAGTCAATGGTCCACAGGTATTTTGAGAAAGTGACCCTACATGATTGTCCTGTTATATTCTTCCTTATACACCACCCTATACTCTTTCAGAAGCAGAATATTTGCCTGGAGACATCTTTAATCTGACTCAGTCCATCTGTTTTTATACATTCTTTGTACTTATCAGACAGCTTGTTCCTTACAAAGCATGAAGTTTGCTGATTTGAATGCTTAATTTGAGTGATGAACATTAGGGGAAAAGAGATGGACATTGTCAAAACAGATGTAGGAGAGAAACCAAACCAGAATGCATAGAACAAAAATGAAATTGGAAGATTAAGAGGGGAAATAAGATAAGAAAGAGGGAATAAGATGAGATCAAACTTAATAATCATAGAAAGTACATTCTAAAAAGAGAGATGAGAACCAACTGGAGGCAGAAATTAGGACAAGGATCTGCACTCAAAAAATCAGCAACAAGAGGTATGAATATTAGTCATAAATATGGGACACTGGGTTATTGAGAAAGAAAAAATATTTAAAAAAAAAAACCAACAAAAAAAAAAAAAAAAGGAGAAGAAAAGAATTGACAGAATTTTCTGGTTAAGAGTATTTGAAATAAAGAAAAGACACCCTGAGGTTTAGAAACCAAGACTAGCTGATTCAAGATAACAAGCCTGAAATTTAAAGCGGAGCAGGGAAGAAACAAGACTGAGAGACAGATAAACTAGAGAGAACAGATACTAGGGATCCAGCTGGGAGGAGTGGGGAGAAGGATCAAGGACGGAAGTGATGAAAACTTTGTTAGGAATTTTTTCTCTCCCAAAACTGTGGATGTGTCAGAATGAAAACATTCCGCAGAAACCATTTTGACAGGTTTCACACAAGCACTTGCCTTAGCCCCTGGCAGCTTGCTTGTTCACTTCCACGATTTCCCTGTTCCTTGGCAACCTACCTGGGACTCTTCTGGAAAGCACTAAGCTCCTGGCTCCTTTGCCTTGTTCCCTAGCTGGCTCCTGGCTGACTGGCTAGCTGCAATTACAAATACATAATGTCCTTTGCGAGGGTAACCAGAAAAACCCAAAAGAATGTTCTTCACAGATGTTCTGGTTTGGCTTGCCAGCTTCTGTGCTGATCATTTCTTCAGGAAACATCAAACCAAGTGACCTAGAAAGCCAGCAGTAGTGGAGGCAGGATGCCTATTTACCCTAAGGCTTTCTGATAAATGGAGTTCCCTAAACAGCTCAGTGCCTAAGGGTCATTTGGTTCTTCCTCCTCAAACCTGTTGACTAATGGGCATGCAGGTATTGAAGCTGTCCAGGTACATACCTTACTTGCCAAGTGATATCAAAATTGGCCAGGGAACTGGGAAGCTTATCCAGGAGAATTATTGCAAACTTCTTCCCTTTTTTTAAATTTCCGTTGTAATGCAAGTTTGCATTTCTTACTTTATTCCCCAAATTTTTTCAGAATGGAGCTTTTTAAAAATTGTTGAAATTCTTGCCTACTGGAAATTCTAGTTCTTCTGCAGTTCTGTTACATGTCTACTGCCGCATGGTCTCTTCCAGCATCTCATCCTTGAGTTCTGCAATTCTTCTGTTAGCCTAGATCTTTGAAACCAAACAACAAAATGCCCTATTTTACTCTCCTGCTGACTCACACAGAGGGTGACAGCCTCCTACTGTTAGCAGTTACCTCCCTTGCTCATTGCTGGAAGTCTGCTTAGTGACTGTTGATATTACAAACCTCCTGCTAATCCTACCATGGAAATACAATCTTTCATGAGCTCTTTTTCTTTTTGAAGAGCTTAATGAGTTGATAGAAGAAAAACAACCAAACAAAAAACCATTGAGTTTGTTGATTCACTTAATAATTAAGTCTAAAATTTACCTGCATGTTTATAACTCACCCCCTGAAGTATATATATTATTAAACATTTTCTCCCAGAAACATGTAAAATGAACCTATAGAATCTTTCAGAGGAATCTATTGCTTGCATGCCATGAAGCTTAGCTGGAAATCCTCTGCATATATGATATATATTGGAGAATCTTCAGCACTCAAGCCTGCATAGCCCACGTAAGTGCCAGGGCTGTTCCCAGCACTCTCCACAGCTGGGCAAGCAAAAGCCATAAGACCAATGGCTCTCAGCAGAGACATAGCAGGAGTGAGATTTCAGACCAAGTCTATATTTTAGGTTAGACTACTGCTTGCAGAAACCAGAACTTTGGACTTTCTCACATGCTAGTCTGCTTGGAGTTACAGCCTGTATGTACAGTACACTCTGACCTCCACATACTTAAAAAGAGCTGGTACTTTGCCTTCATGAAGCTTTACCCTGTATCTTAAAACTTGACCTTGTGTTTGTCTTTGGTAACCAGCAGGTGAACAAATTGCTTACTGAAGTTCAAGATTGTCATCTTCTAGTTGCTACATCCCATTATAATAAAATAGAAGAGGGGAAGGTTCAATTTTCATGGGGCTTCCTTTCTATTGGGAAGGTGAATGTATATAAAGGGTTATGTTTCTTTTCTGTGGATACTGAATCAGAGATTGACATTTCTGAATCTTTCATGTTTGCTAGCAAATGCAGTATGTTAATATGCACGCTGATAATTATTTCTTCTTATTATTTTCCCAGATTCTGCTTGTCTCCAATGGAGGGAAGTTTATGAAAAAGACACTGATTGGAGAAGCTTATATCTGGCTTGACAAAGTGGATCTAAGGAAAAGAATAGTAAACTGGCACAAACTGTTGGTCAGCTCCACTCAAACACACTGAGCAGAGATGTCTGCTTAGGGCACAAAATCTGCAGAGTCTGCTATAAACAGCATCACTCCAAGACTATAGTTTGATATCATTGTGTTTAGCTAGTCTTTCAGAATACAAAGTAGAAAAGAGCAGTCTCTGGGCTACATAGCACACTTAAATGAGGGCTAGTACACTCGTTTTGCTGCAAAAGACAGCAAAAGTAAAAGAAAACCTGGGCCCAGAAGTTAAAGTGAGGCTGTTTGAACCGAAGACTGACACGAGGGCTTGGTGGTGTTGGACTCTTTGTGAAGAGAGTAACTGTGAAGGAAATAATGAAGGCTGGAAGGCAGGTGTTAATGCAGAGTTCAGCTGCAGCTGGAGGTAGTGTGATGGGAAGAGCAGTCTGGTTTTCTGTGCAACCAGAAGGAGATCACTTTATGCAAAAGCACCTAGGGTGACTGACTTTCCAGATCTCACTTATCAGAAGTGCAAAACTTGTTCCTCTGCACCTTAAGATCTCTGATAATTCTCTGTAGTGAGATTATGCCACTTGACACAAACTGCAAGGTGTGGTAATGTTATTTTACATTATTTTTTCCTTCTTTATTTTTCCTTCAAAAACTGTGCTGTGGAGAATCAGATCTGATTGTTTCATTTGTTTCTGTGTGTTAACAATGAATTTAAACCACTGTCCTGAAATGTAAGTGATAAAAATATATTAACAGTCTATAATTTGGGATGTGGTTTGAAAGAGAAAACACAGGATGTAAACTGCACTACAACAGGAAGAAAAAAATGCTGTTTCGAAGCCAGTGACACTGTACTTCACCCTTCCGTTTGAATCGGCAGTTTTAAAAAAGTTTGGAATTGAAGAGACTAACACCATTATTCCAACTAGTCCTTCCACTTTCAGCAACCAGTCTTTACTGAAACTGTACAGAGATGATGAATTCTAGACTATTTTGTGGGTACTTTGGAGCAGTGGACCCACCATACTAACACCAACCCACTCAGTGCAGGGCTCTGTATCACACCAGTGACACACTTGAAATCTAAATGGAAAGGATAGCAGGGCAGTTACTGCCTGGATACTGTTGCATTAGAACAAATTAAGAACATCCTTTTGCTGTCTCAGGTGAATGTCTGAGTATAATCCACTCAACTGTGTGGCTTCTCAGTTAGGAAAGAAGTAAATAGGAAGGTAACTTGCAACTGTGTCAGCACTTCCATGCTCAGTCCCACTTTCAGGGGCTTGAAGCCAAGCAGTTAGATCACTTGAGAAGAAACTACTGCCTGCTGGGATGGCTTAGGCTGGATGTTGTGTTTTCCATTGTACCATTTTTTAAGATCGGAGAGTTTTTTCTCCCATTCCTAAAAGTATGGCAGTTTTTTTAAAAACCAAGAATCAATATGGTACTAAATCCCATGTTGCTCAGAAGTCATTTAATATTTCACAGCTTCATTAAAAAGTAGTTTCCCTGAAAATATTACCTCATGACCTTTGCATATTTAAAAAGAAAATGACCAAACTTCTGTGCTTCAGACATTTCTTTTTCTTGCCCACGAAGGACTTTTCACAAATTATTTAGTGTACGTCTTCTTATATTTTCTGAATGTACGCAGTACTCTTCCACAGGTTGTGCAAGACCAACTTCTTCTGGAAAATAATACGTGCTTTTAAAAGAAGTAAAAAAAAAAAAAAAAAGGCTCAGTTTACTCAGAAGCTGGACTGACCGTGAAAAAGTTACACCATTTAATCTGGTGACACTTCCCACATGTAGTTTTTGATTTCTCTTTGTCAACTTAAATAATACTGTGGAAAAGGAATATGAGAAGAAACACACAGAAGATATTAATGCTACACACACCAAGGAAACTCCTGCTAAGTTATCAATAGCCTGCTGGTAGCCTGCTTACCTTGCAAGCAGAACAATCTCATCAAAATCTTATTAGCTGTCTTAAAAACACAACATCACTGACAGTGGAAGTAGGATGTGTGCTTCAGTGTTGAATTCTATGCTTTCACCAGTATATGTATACCCTACCTCTCATATATTTTGAAAACAGTTCTCTGGAGTTATTGTAAACACCCTATATGTTTTGATGTTGTGCGTGTTTTTATAAGAAGGTAAATACTTCAAAGAAATAATCCCTGATCGAACCAAAAAGTCCTATGTGGGTATATTTGACATATGTGTTGTTCTTTTGGTGGGTTATTTTTCATTCCTTATGACTATAGCGTGTTCTTTCCTTGAAAAAAATACCAAACTCCCCTTCCAACTTCTAGTTTCAATTACTGCGTGAAGTACAAGCCGTGAGGTGGGCAATTTTGTGCAAACTGCTGGTAATTTTGTTCTTGCTAAGATTTGTTATAACGACAATGAGTCATGCTGGCGGTTGCTATGGAGATTTCCAGTGGGAACGAGCACTATCTGGCTGCCTTACTGGGATACCTGTAATCATCACTCTTAATTGAGAAATTGGATGGGTGTGCTTTGCTCTCACACACATACAAATGTGGCCAACGTTTTTCTACAGTAGTTGTGCTGGGTGGTATAGCTGTGGCTGTACGGAACAGTTACCTTTGCAAGGGTAATCAGCTGTTAGCAACTGGTTTAACTCAAGCGTCCTTGATTCTCTGATCAATACACAAAATGTTTCTGCATATTGAAATGGCAGTTTTGGACTCCTGTCATGAAACGTAATGAGTAGTTTGTCAGGAATGCAGCACTAGCTTGGCCAGCTACCAGAAGGCTGGGGCTCCTTTGGTGTCACCTTGGATGGGCTAGTGACAGATCTGGGCCCACACACTCCCTCTTTTCCGATGCACTCAGATCATTCAGAGGTCAGAGGATGCTTCCAAAGTGTGCCAAGTTCCTTTTTTGACCAAATTTCTAGGCTGTACTGGAATCACTCTATGCAACACAGATTCATGTTTGAATGCATTTTTTTTCCCTTTTTTTTTTTTTCCTTTGTTTTATGAGTGGTCAGGAAAAACTCTCTTGTGACAACGTTTTTTAAAGAATAATCAAACAAGGACTATTAGTATTTTTTTACTTTTTTGTATATATCAGTGTATTTTTTTCACTTTTTTTCTCATTAAGTTTTGTTTCTTTTGTCTGGCCAAAAGTGCTTAGATGTGGCAACAACTTTTACAATTTCTGAGTGATTGATTAGTGATGAGTTCACACATTTCTACGATTGCTTTGAAGACACGTATTGCAGGGAGGCAACAGCAGAGGCATTTTAACTTTTTTTATTCATAAATCTGCTGAGTCAACAGAGATTGAAGCTGCTTCTTTGTTCAAGGCCTTGTATAGTGGAAACAAGATGAAAAATGAGCAAAAGCACAGTGTGTGTGTTTACAAATGACAGGGATTTCTAACATTATCATTATTATTATTATACATACAGTGAGCAGCAAACAGCCACTTCTTTTTTTTTTCCAGGTTAAAACTAGATGTGAGAGTTTCTATGATGAATGTTGAACTAGGTGTTTATCATTACACTTTAAAGGGATAGTATCCAGGGGCAATGAGTGCTGCTCCTTTATTATTACCCATGTTTTTTACATTACATGGATCCTGTGTGGAAGAAACAAAAACCCAATCCAAACCAGCTGAAGTCAATAACAACTGATCTGTTGACTTAAACTGGCTTTAAATCAAAACCTAGGAAATATTTCAGTTATTTTTCTGGATACTGGGTGTTTGCATGGTTAGGTAGTGGTAGCTGGTAACCAGCTGATATTGATTCTTACTTTGAGGATGATGATGAAGAAAAAGAAAACATCTATTATATTGTAAGCTAGTGTGTGCCCAATAGAGATTATTTAATTGGGAATTAGTTTCATGGAGATATCATAAAGATGTTAATAGTATTTTTTTAAATTATTATTTGAATCATAACTGACACTATTTTAAGTACTTTATTTTCATTGCTACAATGTTGAATGTCCCAGATTTCATTACTTGAGTATATATCTAGATATGTACATACATATGTGAATAACAGAAAATTTGCATTTGTGTGAGTGTAACTTATAAAGGTAATGAAACAGAGAGGAGATATAGTGTAAGTATCCACCTACATTATATTTAGCTACTAGTCCTAAATGCCTTGTGAATTTTCAGTACACATGGCATGTAGGATCAGTTACTCTTTATGAATACATGTTGCCTTCAGAAGGAAAATAGAAAGAATAAGTGAAACCGGATACTCTCTCTTTAAATCATAAGAAGCATTTTAATGTTTTCTATATGTTTGGGTTTATTATTTTGAAAAGATTAATAAGCAAATATATTAATGAGCTCAAAAATTATAATATATATAGATATCCATAACGCAAGATAGATGATTTGAGCAAAAGCTGTTTTCTTAATTTGTTACCCTGTAAATAAGTATACATTTTTGTAAAACAAACTGAGTTCAACTCATTAACTCCATCTGACATCCAAGCATGTGAATGTGTCCTTATTTGGTTGTATTTTATAGATGTTCAGTGACGTGCTCAGGTGCTCAACAATGGCTGACTAGCGTGTGTGCTGTCATGCTAAGGACAACGTGTACAGCATACCCAATGTCTAAAAAAATTCCAGAACACCAAAAAAATCCCAGAAAAACAAGCAAAAGAAAACAAAACAAACAAAAAAAAAAGATTAGTCCTTGGAGAAATGTAATGTTTCCACAGTGAATGTTGCATGCATAGGTGGTGGTTCGTTGATATTCATTTTGGTTTGAATTTCTTTTAATTTTCATTTTTCTTCCATATTCATCAGGAAATAAAATAATAAATGAAAAAACAACCAAAAAACATAACAGACCTGTTCTAAAAGTTGTAAAAACTGAAACAAAAGCATTATGGAAATTGTATAAAAATGCTTGTAAATCTGTCTCAGTTTTCACTTTATGTATAAACCCATGTCATGGTTTTGTGATTGTATACAGGATGTATCTTGAGAACTTATGCAAACTGTGCTCTATAAAGGCTGTTATCCCAGTCTGACAAATAAATATTTAAAATATCTGGTTTGGTTTCTTTTCCCTAATTAACACGAAAATCTATTTTGCTGTTTCAGATTTCCCATGTATTGACCATAGTGGCTTTATTGTAATGCTGTACACACTGCCCATATTAATCTGTTCTATTTCATCATTAGCACACCTCCCTGGGTATCACTAGTGTCCCACGTTTCATTTTGAAGGAATGGTTAGTTCATCAAAATTTTTCTTCAAACAAATCAGAACCAGAATCCACATGCAGTTTGTTGATGTCTTCACACAGATTCATCTCTGGCATCCTATATAGACAACAAATAAAGGTGAATACATCAGCACAGTTTAGGAGCATACAGGGTTCTGTCTCCTCACTGCAAACAAAAGATGAATTGAAAATGTAGCTTAACTATGTACCCTTAACTATGTACCCTTCCTGATGAAGGCAGAATAAGAAAGCATCTGATAAACTATAAAAGGATTTTCTGGCTCTTTCCTCCAGTAGAAAGAAGGAACAATTTTCAGGAACAGTATCTTTTAGCACTTATTATAAACAAGAAATAAGTTTCTTTCAGCAATCACTTTTATGTTACTCAATTGTACCTGACTTGCTGAACATCTATGAGGTTTTCACATACAGCCTGCAACTCTGAGCCATGTCTAGACCTGTATTTTTTATATTTACCTAGTTTCCTGCTTTGATACAAATAATAAAACATTAATACTGCCCAGTAAGATAAATTGATGCTTGAGTCTGGCACCTGGAACACATAGACTGAATTCCTTTTCTGCCAGTTGATGCCCTTTTCTCAAAAACTAAGGTAGTGAGAAATAGGCAACAGATTTGAGGATGCCTCAAGAAAAGAGGCATCCTTTTTTTCACATTAGCCTACTTAATACAGCAGTGACACAGGCTAGCTTCTATTACTGTCCATCAGGACCCAAAACCTAGTCTTCCCAGTACCTGCCTTAGTTATAAAGACATCCTTTGGGTACCTCTCTGATGAAATAGTCATGGCTACAACCAACACTTCACCACACACTCACCCCCACTTCTCAGCATCCTCTGTTATTTTGGTGAGGCAGTTCCTCATCATCCTGCCCAGCATGCTGGCCCCATAGATATGGTCAGAAAGTATTTCTGAAGTGTTAAAGCTTCATGGGATAGAAAGCTGACTAGAATTAGCTGCCATGGAAGCTGTAGGTTAATCTGAATCTAGCGCCAGTTTACAGAAAGAAAATCCCAGTGTTCCTTCATACACACACAGAAAGAATAATTAAACAATATGCTTCTTTTAAAATAATTAATAGTGTATAACAACAGTGTGTGTTTACTCAAAGCCCTCAGCAAAGTGCAGACTATGCATTACATATTTCCTCACAGTGCTGTTGTGGGCTTTAATCCAGCAGCTGTCCGTAGTACCTGATGCAAAACTGGCTGTGGGGTGGTTCATGGAATATTTTTAAAATACAGGACAAAATTAAAGCTCATGGAGAGAGAAATCACTGAAAAATATACACAGAGATTCAGCTTCGCATTCTGTCTCTAAGGGTGGGTCCCTCAGCTCTCAGATACTGAAATGAAACATCAGATAGTCACTGAATTCACAGTGTGAGAATAGGCTCACGCTCCCGTTCTGCCGCAGTGGAGAGGCCGCGCTGCCCCCTTGCAGCATCGTTCAGCAATGCAGCTGCATTTCACCCACACTGACTTCATGCTGTTAGAACTTCCCGAATAGCTATTTACTGCATTTTTTTTAAACATCTTTTTTTTTTCTTTAAATAAAAATAAGTCTGACTTACTCCTATCTATTCCAGGGAAGCCACATACCAGCGACTTCTCTATCATGCTTCTTTATTTTGTCCTCTTTTCAATGTACTCTCCCTCCTGGACTTCGTTCTCAGTTTCTCTCCTATCAGCTTTGCAGATTTGTCAAGTCAACATACTTTGGTTTTGCTTATATTAGTAAGTAAAGCATGTTTGAACATAAGAACTTCTACTTTTAAATTGTTAAAACTTTCCTCAGGAACATGGGTCTGCAGACATACTGTCCTGACCATGAATCCCTATGTCCTTTGGGACATCATGAGGGCTTTCTTCCTAGGGAACTCTAAGCCTTTGAGTTCTCATGAGACCCCACCTGGAGACCTGTGTTCAGCTTTTGGGCCCTCCATACACGAAAGACATGGACTTGTTAAAGTGAGTTCAGAGGACATCCAAAAAGATCAGAGGGCTGGAACATCTTTTGTAAGAAGATGGGCTAAGAGTGTCTCCTTGTTCAGTCTGGAGAAGAGGAAGCTCCAGGGAAGACTTAAGCATGCTTCCAGTACCTAAAAGGGGCTTACAGGAATGCTGGAAAGGGACTTTTTACAAGTCCATGAAGTGATAGAACAAAGGAGAGTGGCTTTAAACTGAAAGAGGGTAGATTTAGATCAAATATTATGAAAAAGTTCTTTACTATAATGGTGGTGGGACACTGGAACAAGTTGCCAAGAAAAGCTGTGTACGCTTCATCCCTGAAAGTGTTCAAGGCCAGGTTGGATGGGGCTAGTGGAAGGTGTCCCTGCCCATGGCAAGGGTCTTGGAACTAAATGAGCTTCAAGTTCCCTTCCAACCCAAGCCATTCTATGGTTCTATGATTTAGTTGTCTTGGGTAGAGCTGTCTACAGATGCCTTACAGGAGGATACAAAGAATTAGGCTCTTGGAGGTGTGCAATGTGTCAAGAAATGCAATATGATAAACTCTTATATATTTGAAAAAAATATCTCAGTAGGCAAAATCAGTGGAAAAAAAACAGTCTGTGAAATCCCCATCCTCAGAAGTATTTGAAACATCTGGACAAGTGCTTAAGTAACTTGATACATGTAGTCTTGCTTTGAGCAGGGGTGGGGAATTTGATTAGATGACCTGCCATTGTGTCTGCCAAACTAAACCACTTTCTTTTGACTCCAGAGTTAATGTAGTAGCAAGAAATTACATCCTTGTATTATCACTTCATTTTTTAAATACTCTAAGAGAAGGACAGTGCCTCTGGCTTCAAGGATGTCAGTCACCAATATACATTATATTTTAGTTAGGTTAATCATAAGGGTTTATTTGTACTTTTGTCATGAAATGCTTCTGCACAAAAAAAGAAGTGAGCAGCATCCCTTGTTTGGCAGCAGTGCAATAACACTCTTGAGTGAAATTCGTTGCTGGCCAATATAAATCTTTCACACCAAAGAGCTGCAAAACCTGTTTGCTAAATTGCCTCTCCCAGATGCAATACAGAAGACTAGTCCTGTTTTAAAGTTGCTAATCTACCAGTTATCTTTCTCCTTTCTGCAACGCAGGGTGCAGGACTTACTTTAGTGGAGAAACAGAGAAGTCCAGTTGCTGCACAGTTCTACATTTCTCCTGCTTCAGGACCCTATGCACCAAAGAGAAACAGCCAGTGGGATAATCAGCTATAAATGGGTTGCAAAAGTAGACAAAGAGCTGCAACATTGTGATGAAAAGGAATTGGACTAGCCCAGGGACTAAAACCACTATAGTCCTCTTTTTATGAGAAAAGGTACAATATTTAAGCACTGACACAATAGCACAGCTGCTGGAAGGATGTTCAGCCCTCCAGATTTTTCTAAAAGCTGTCTGTTCACTGGATTATGGTTTTACCTGATTTTATTCATAGAACAATCTTGATTAATTTATTTCTAATAAATAACTGGAAATATAATTAATTCTAGAATTAATTTCTTAAGAATAAAAACCAGTAATAGTTCTGTTTAATAATTTGTGTCACTACAAATTCTATTAACTTGAAGATTTAATGGATTCACTGAGGATTTTGAACAAACATTGCCTGCTAATCCTACAAGTAGGAGCTATAATGGCTGTGACATCTCCCACTCAACATCAGAAAATGATGAAGTAACATTAATACGTAAAGATTTAAAGTCCTGCTCCAAATATGAAATAAACACTGAATATTAGCTCTGAAGAACACCTGAACAGAGTACAATAAATACAAAAAATGAAAGAATAAGATACCTTCCATGAGGTGTATTTAAAACTCTTTTCACAAAAAAAAATATTGTGGAGATAAGGGTGTTAGAGAATGGGGACTGGACATGTGTACCAAATCACTCTTCCCATATCTAACTCAACATTAACGTTCTGTGACTGACATTTCAAAATATAGAGAAATCAAAATTTGATACTTTTAGGGGTTTCTTTATGCTAATGAAACACTATTTTTTGAAAGCAAGTCATGATAATGCTAAAATATATCTTCATCTAGTTAGAATATAATAAAATTTCTGATTTTTCAGCCAGTTACATTTCAAGACTTACCAAGGACAATAAAGATGGTTATAAGAATTTGCAAGCTTTTTCATCCATGCAATCTACAGAAAGTAAGGAAGTGCTATTCCTTTTCTTTCACAGGTCCTCACAGGTGGAGGTGCTGAGGTGTAAGAAAGCTACAAGCCTTTTTCCGAAGGTCTTCAAATTACGAGAACTTTCTAATTTCTCCTTTGAAAATAATAGGCCTTACTCAGTCTCTTTTTCTAAGAGGAAATGAAATAAAAGAAAACCTCATTTAAGTGCTGTTTTCTGAAAATCAAATTATAAAACCTGGAATAATTTTTTTGTGTATCTAAAGAGAGGAGGTCAGAGAGGAAACTCCAACTAAAGAGCAGTATGCATTCATGCTGACAGCAAGTGCCCGGAGCGTGCATGCTGTCTTTGAAGCAGATTTGGGCTGAACACATTTGGGTAACTGCTCAGAGCTGCTTGCAGTACCGGCTTTAATTGACAATGGAAATAACAGCCTTATTTTTCATCAATGGGTTTAAGAATTCGGAGGAGCTTTTACAACCTGGGGGCACTTTATTCTTGCTTCATCCTAAGCATTCAGAACACGGAATAAAAACAAATATATCTACTTGAAAGCTAAGACTCAGGTTGTTAGGACTATATTCTGTTCTCAATCTCATCTAGCATGACTTCAGGGCATAGTAGAATTTAGCATTATTTTTCTTCATTATTGTATTACAGATAGAGGGATGCAAGCATGCAAACTTTTCAACAGCTTTCCTACCAGAGTTCACCTGATGTCATAGAATCATAGAATAGTTAGGGTTGGAAAGGACCTTAAGATCATCTAGTTCCAACCCATCTTTCCTCAGTTAATACTGGTGGTTTCTGCACTGTTGCTCCACCATGTTTTTTTCTTTCTAGTTCTGGTATATATCACACAGATGGGAACTTTTCACCTAGTTCACTTCTTGGCTTCCATTAGCATATGATGATGGTTACTTACCTCCCTAGCTTAGATTAATTCTATATTCAAGCATAGAAAAGCCTTGCAGCTTTAGAGGCCTGCACTGTAGGCATTCAAATTTAAGTAAAATAAATCTCACTCTGGAAGTCTTAACTATCAACACAAAATTGCAAGCCAACCAAGTGAGCATCGCAATTTTAGGTGCAACAATAATGCTTGGTAAGCAGATAAGAGTGATTTAGTTTAATGAAAATAAATCCTGTGCAGTCTCGAATCCTTTGTTCACGACAGACAGACAGACAAATTGATAGTATATGATATGTCTGATGCTGCTTTAGGAGAAGAATCTAGACCTCCAGACTGTGAACGTTTAACAACACTCACACAAAATGTATTCATCCGAGCTATTCAGGACATTGTGGTAACATCTAAAGCCACCTGAAATGAATCTCCCTTTTATTGTTTTGCTGCAAAGTCAGGCTTTCTCTGATAAGAAACTGTATGTGCTTTCAATTATTTTTAGGATATTTCAAATCACCTACAGAGCAAAGAGGCACATGACATTCACAGCATGCATTCTAAAAGCAAAGAAATACAAAACAATCAAACAGCCAATTTTTAAAAACAAATTTATTTTTCAAATACAGTAAAAAAAAAATGTTTTCAAATGCTTGAATTCTGCCAGTCCTGGCATCCATATTCCCAAGAAGAAACATATTGTAAAAGTACTAAGATTTTTTCTAAAGAGTAGGAAGTACATGCATGCCAAGGAAACGTGACTTAAATCCCTGAAGGAGTAGTGTCTGGTGATGTGCAGCACAGCAAAATTTACATACACATTTACATGAAAAGAGAAAAGCAAATCTGTGCTTTCCTAAGTAGCTTTGATGCACTAAAAGCTTTTTGAAATCAATATAAAGGCTGCAAAACTACACGAGACAAGATTTTATTGAGTAAAAGCTTGTATTTGGAGTAAGAGCTCTTTTCTTATTCTTACCATGATGCTTATCTTTATCTTTAAGTTCAAGTTCAACATGACTTTACAGACCAGGTTATTCTGATGGCATGAGGCTTTTCTAAACTATCAGTAAGGGTGAACTTAGGTTTATCATTATCATTTACCTCAGTTTCTACATCAGTATGAGCAACACAGAGAGTAAATGTTTGAGGGCATAGTAGAACAATATGCCTACACAGAAACTCCAAAGGGCAATATCAATCATTATAATAAGCTCTCCAAGGGAAGGTTTAATTACATAATATCATCAGTTAAATAATGAAGTAGTTATTACTATATAGGTCAACAGAAAAGCCAAGAGAAACAGAAAAAAAATTTGATTGTAGTGTTAATGAAGGAGCGATGCAACAATATTATGAAATTTGATGCCTGAGGGAGAAATGTTTCCTTGCATCACTGAGTTACCTTGAAAACTTTTTACAAGCAAATCTTTTTGCATGTTCCAAATAGAAGAAATAGAGTCTCTGTCAAACACGTCCTATTATTATTATTAATTATTATTATTTAAAGTAATTATAATTTGGGAAAAGAGCACCAAGAGGTGAAAAACTGATGTTTTTAAACTGAGGTTTAAACTAATGCTTTCACCTCTATGTACTTAAAATCACTAAGGCAGCAAGCAAAGGTGATTCACCAGTATTTTTTATTTTTTCTGTAGTTCTTAAAAACACTCCTGCTATAGCAACACCAAGTAACAACACCAAGCAGCAGTATTTTGCCAATGCCACCTGACTTCTTTTAAGATGTGATGCATCCAAGTTTGCTCTGATTCACCCCTGTGCTGTCAGTCACCTTACTGCGTGGGGAAGCTGGAGCAGAAGACACACATGCACATGCCTACACACCTGCTTAAAATTCTGATGTACTTAACCTAGTTAAACAGTGAAGATAACATGTTAGAGAAGACTGCTGAGCTGCAGCAGTAAAACCTGGTGAATGGCAAGTGAAAGAGCGGCACTTTTTCTCTGCCATAGGAGTTGGAGGACCTGCTCCAGATACCCAACAGCACTGCCCAGCTTCAGCATCCTTCCCCAGAGAAACAGGCTGGAGCCATCCTCCTTCTGCCTCTGCCTGTGTTCCTGCAGGGGCTGTGACTTCCCTTTACACCTTCTTGTTATCTCCTTTGTGCTTTCATTCTCTACAGAGTGTTTTATATGCAATACATACATGATTTTTGTTGTCTCTGCTGTTCCTTTGCCAGGTTCTGCCCAGCTCTCAGGGCTGCATCACTTCAGTGAGCAGAAGTACAGCAGATGAGATTTGTATTCATGCCCTTAGAACCCCTGATATGATACTACGCTTATACTCTTGAAGCCTCTGTTTATAGACAGGAAAAAAGACAATACTGGTGACCTGTTTGCCTTGGAATTAAATCTAGCTAGTAATTACAAGTCTCTAGTAGATTCAGGCCATTTTCCAACTGCACAAAATTTAATCTTTATTTTAATGGCTGTGATACATTTTATGTCTACAAGGATTCAAAAGAGAATCCTAGAGCCCAGTCAAGTTCTGTGTGGAAGAATATGAAGAAGTATAAAATAAAAATATATTTAAAACCCTAAAAGAAAAGTATGCTGTGTCATGTTTTTCAAATTTAAAAAACCCCACAACGCGATTATGTTTTTTTAACACTGCAGCTCTTTCTTGTCAAAGAACAATTATTACATTTCAAAGATTCAGGTGCTATACTCTAGGCTGGAGGGAGGCACTTTATCTTTCTCAAGAGTAAAAGACAAAAACCTTTTGCTAGACTTAGACAACTATGGTGGACTGACAGAGAGAGAGGAGTTGGTGTCATCATTCGCTCAACAACTGGGCACTCATCTGACATGTGAATGATCATGGTTCATATTCCTCACGTCTACATATTTCTCATCAAAGCCTGGAAAAAGATTTTTCTTTTTTACTAACTCCAGCAGGCCCTTACCCTGGGCTACCATGAGTCCTGGTATAGAATCATAGAATGGTTTAGATTGGAAGGGGTCTTAAGTTCCAACCCCCTGCCATGGGCAGGGACACCTTCCACTAGACCAGGGTGCTCCAAGCCCCGTCCAACCTGGCCTGGAACACTGCCAGGGATGGGGCAGCCACAGCTTCTCTGGGAAACCTTTGCCAGTGACTCAGCACCCTCAGCAACTTGGTCAGACCTCCCACAGGGGTGAGGGTGTGCTCAGGACCCTTACACTTGGGCTGGAGGAGGAATCACTGATTTTGAATGTGTATGTGGAAGCTGGGGAGAGCTCAGGCTGCACAGAAATGACTGATATGATTCTGATCAGATTCTCTACACTCCTAAAGAAAAAATTTGCTGAAACCTGGCTTGCTAGACTGGTCTTTTCTCTTTAAATTATTACTTTTTAAAGCTAAACCAGGAATTTAAATGGGTTGCTCTCAATCGCCCTCTGCAGAATCCAGCTCAATAGGCAACATACACAGCCTGTTCACTGAACACCCAAGTTTGATGATTAAAGACAGAAGCTAGCAACAATGCCTGAAATGCTTTGATGGACTTAACTCAGTAGGATAGTGCCCACAACACATCTCCTCACCAGCTACCAGAACTAGGCACATGAGCTGCAGTACTTAATTTAAACCTCACATGACAGCAAACACTATGGCATTCACAACATCATTGCTCAAAATCCAGAGTGTTACTGGAAATAATCTTCTTAAAATTTGAATGATACATTATTTGGTTTGTTGGAATCAAATGTTAACCCTGACTTTAAAAATTTATGTTGTAGATGAATTAAGGTTTAACAAAAAAAATATTAAGTGGATCTTGCTTAAGAGAAAAGGTGCTCATTAAATACATCCTCAGTCCAGCCCAACTGATCACAGGTGTTAGGAAGTGTTAGACACCCAGAAAGATGACTGCAAAAGTGATCTGCTTGAGTCTCTACTGACATACCTATTTTATTTGTGTGTATTCACACTGTTAAGCAGCTGCCTTTGTAAGGAAGCAGATACGAATACAGTATAGGCTTTAAAAAAATTGCTTCAACAGTAGTAAGCACAGACTTTTGAAGAATATACTTTTTCACATGTTTATAGGTGAGAGTAAAAGTGAGTGAGTATGGAAATTTCAGGTTATGTGCAGAAGTTGCTTATTTCATTCTGTGTTAATCAGAACTGCAATAATATCAATTTTAAAGAGCTATTTTTATATTTTTTTTATTGCAAAAGCATTCATTATTACCAGGACTCCCTGGTGTTCAGAATTTTAATATTACTTTTTAATTATAGTCTCGGATCTGTGATACATTTCCAGCATCAGATACATTGCAGCCAGTGTTCAAAAACTTTGATTCAAACTTCAAAAGAATATGAAGATTGCTGACTAGGCAACAGCCTGGAGATATGAGAATAAGGAATAAGTGAGAAAGTAAACTCTCTGAGGAAGAAAACCCAGGGGCTACATAAATCTGGAGCACTCCCCACAAGTACATGTTATTATTTTTTATTTAGAAGTTGAAGACAATATGACTGCTTCTTATAGTGATATAAATATGGTGATACAGTTTGGAAAAAATAAGCTGTCCTAAAATTATAAATGAAAAATAAACATTAATAACCATTTTATGGAAAATTTCTTTGTGCAGACATATTAATTTTCTCATATTTTAGATGTTAACGAACAATGGTGTAAGTACCTAGAAGAACACAGTTAAATCACTTTTATATGTTGCTTAGAATAAAGACCAGTCATAAGCTGCAATTGTCATATCTTTACTTAGGATTTGTGAAACTTTGAAGTTTGTTTCTAAGCTTCCCATCATTGTTTTTCTCGACATTTAAAGGTTGTTAATTTTAAAGTAAGCAGCAGATGGCAGCAGCGACTGCAACATTGCCCTCAGGTTTACTTAGCAAGCGTTCAGGTTAGATTCGCATAGATGATACGGTCTAACTTCCAGTAGACGCCAGGGGGAGAAGCTACCGCAGCTGATGAGTCGGGACCTTAGTTTTAAGGAAAAAATTAAACAAGCAGAAATGTGAAATTGTGGTTTTGTCTGAATAAAATGTTATGTGGAAACGTGCCTTCAAAAATATTCCCTTAACCATGTCAGTGCTGAGGAAATCTTGGCTTCAGGGAGCAGCAAAGGCTGGGAATTGATCTAACCCTCCAAAAATTCATAAAGTTTTGTCATTAAAAATGAGAGGATATTTTTTAAACAGAGAATTTTGAGGCATTGATTTAACATAAATAAGATGAAATCAATATTTCTTGAATGTATTTCTAAGGCCCTGTGCTAGCCTGTAATGTTTATTTTTAGTTTTGAGGTGTTATTTTTTTGTTATTTTTACAAGTCTGAGGTGTTATGGACAGCCCAAGCCACTCAGCAGTGATGATGTGACAAAATTTCAGACTTATGGGGCATCACGGGTCTCCTTTAGAAGTCCCAGACTGTGCAGCTGAAAACAGTGATGTAAAACATAACCATGAATCCTACTGGACTGCCACTGATTGTTTGGTTGTTTAACAAAGCATTTGCATGCAGTGTCATTTTTGGCAGGCTAGCATGAGCTTCAGAAAATCTTGGGAAAAATGTACCTTTAAAAAATCAACATCACAGCATTAACTACTTGTTAATGCTCTCATATACACTTTTGCAAGTCAAATGAAAAAAGCATTTTTAATAGTTTTTATGATGATACTTGAATACAAGTATGATGAGCAATCATCTAAGAACTTCTGTGCTAGAACAGGATGGGTTTTTATCTGGGGATTTGACAGAAGAGTGCGAATGGCTGGTGTGTGCAACAAAACACTCTTTCTTATTCAGAGTGGGACTAGAGGGATTAAAACTTAATTAAAGTTGCGTCTCCATCTGCCACCTGTCCTGTACTTCACCTATGCCAAAAGTAATGTGACTGAAATTCAGAATCAGACACCCTATTTTTAAGCTACAGGAATTGTTTCAATAAACATTTTAAATTAAAATTCTATATATGCCACTACTTGAATATTAGCAAACCAGACTCAAAGACATAAATGAAAATCCATTGCTGAAAAAAGCATCAGCTTGTTTAAGAATATATTTTTTAACACTGCTTTACTGATGTTTCCAACACATTTCAGACGAATCATTTGGAATATATCTGTATAGTAATAGATCTATATACTGGAATATATTCTCATTCCCCACTGTCAGATACTGCTGAATAAGTGTGATTCGGCATAAAGAATTTTATCAATTTTTGATCTGTAATTGCTGATTGGAAAAGTAAATCTCATTGACCATTTTATTAGCTAAAAAGCCCTTCTTCTGTTAGAAGAAAGTCAGAAACGATTTAATAAAATTTAAAAGTTTAAACATTGTCTTACAGGAGCCTAACTAAACAGTTTTATTTTTCAATCAGAAGTAATTTCTTTTGTTTTTTTCCACTTTTTTTTATAATAATTCATGGATTAATCTCCATCATGGATCATAACTACAAAAAAAAAAGCAAAACAAAAAGCAACAACAACAACAAAAAAACCAACCCAAAACCAGGAGAAAGAGCAGGTATCTATCCAGGAAAGTTTACTGTGTGATGTCTATGTTAAAAAGAATTGCTCATGGTTTACCAGCTCTGGAGAAAAGGGGCCATTCAAACAGTTGAGCAGTACCCCTCCTATCTCGGACATTCCAAAAAGGTAACAAGAGTTCTTGTTTTGCTCTTGCTTCTCAGTTCAGCTTGTAAAATGCTTAGATATAGATGCAGACAGAAAAATACCCAACACACAAACCACACATATTTCTAATTTTTTTTTTCACCTATAAATATACAATTAATTACAAATCAAGATTTTAAAATTTAATCTTCTGAACAGATAATATATTAATAAACAGAAGTATTAATAAAGACCTAACTACTGGACAAGATTTTAGTATGTTAGTAAGAAAACCGACCCATTCTTCTTGCATTGCGAAATACAGTCATGTGGGAAATGCCCAAAGAGTCTATATGAGAATGCTGAGAGAAGCCTCAGGTATCTCGGGTCAATGCTGCTGCATTAACATTTGAGCACATGGATGACAGAACTTTATGTTCCACTCATAAATAACTAAGTCTAGCAAGAGCTGTCTTTAAGCATAAGTTAATAAAGTCATATCATTTTCAGTTCAGCTTGCACAAAATTGAAGTTATTGATGAAAAAGAAGCATGTTGCAGATTGCAAGACACTTAATATTAGCGTCTCTTCCACCAAGACAATTTCATCCATATGATCATGTACATTTTAAATAACTCCAAAAATGGAACATCCAACATTTTCCCTGGAAAACTGCTATTGAATAGGTTTTATCATTTGAATACTCATCATGGTGATCTCCATTTTTAGTTTGGTTTGATTATAAAATTTCTACAGCTTCAAAAGACAATAACACTGTATTAACAGAGCCTTGATGGCTGTGAAGATGTGACAGAACATTGCCAGTAACCTCTATATCTAAAAACCATTAACCAGAGATCAGAGAATCATCAGCTTTTTGTGCTTATGTATTATTTTTCACCTGCAATTAAATTATTTCATAAATGTTTTGAATAAAAGTTGGTAGAATCATACCATTGAACAATACATAGGATCAAAGGATAATTTCTGCCAGATGGGACCTTAAAAGGTTGTGTCTGGTGTGTTTTGGTGGCTCTGTTGAGCCTGAAGCATGAAAAAAAAACAAGTATTTTGGGAAAAGTTGCAATGTGCTGTTCACGCCCTAACACACGCTTTCTAATGTCAAAACTGATTTTCTGTACCTAGTAATAGATCAGATGTGGACTTGACTCTCCCATGCTGTCATGAAGGGAGAAGAGAAGCCTTGACTGAAGAAAGAAAGGGGAAAGAAGTCCTTTTCACAGTGAAGTTCCATCATAACATTGAACACACTGCAGGTAAGAGAATGAGCCTCTCTGCACAGATAGCAAAGCACAGCTGCTTTCCGAGTCTCTTATAAAATCATTCCTATTTCTTTTTCTGTTTTAATTTTTCTTCTGGCAAGAAGCTGCAAATCGTATGGACTTGCTCCTCCAAACCTAATTGGTGTACCACAAACAGTTGGGAATTCTGCTAATTGATTTGAGCTGGAGATGAAAACTTCAGAGTAAGCACCTAGATATCCTTTTTGATTTGATTCAAAATACATTTTATCCATCACGAGCAAACACTTCATCTTGCCAGGAGATGGTGCCAAAACTCCAGAAAACGTGGATTTGTATTTTCAACAGGAAATTAGAAGTACAGATTTTAACACTGCTAGACAGACATTTTAAAACTTAAGAATTTAAAACAAAGATAAAATCTACCTATACAGAATTGAGCCCCAAGATTGTTTCAGTTTTGGAGGCTTCTTAAATGTATCTGGTTTGGGGCATTTGCTTGCTTGCTTGCTTGTTTCTCTGTATAAGAAACTACTCATCTGAAAAATTAAGCCCAGTACATAATTCCAGAGATTGGCTTCCTCGGCTTGGTCTGTTCTTTACCTTAGCTTACTTCAGTAAAAATGTTTTTGATTTGGTTTTGTTCTGGTTTAATTTTTTATTTATATATCAAAACTATTGAAACTAATAAGACTCTTCTACAGATAGAAAGTTGATCCAAATACTTATAGGTCTTATGATCTAAAAACGAAAGAACCAGACAGGTATTTTGGACTGATACATAAAGCAGCATGCTTAATTTGGGTTCAGGCTTAATTTGGGTCTGTAAAAGAACCAAAGAAAACATGACTGCCGTGGGAGGCTTCTGGACATTCCATAACCTCCTGATCTGTAAAACTAGCCATGCTTCAGACCAGCATTTTGCACCAAATCAGAATGTCCTATATGAATTGCACATGCTCTGCACCTTTCCTTGTGCCTTTCATTTATTGTTAATTTTGGAATATTTTAACCTTAAAAAAGCTCAAACAGCCTGCCTACCTGTATTTTACAGATCTTGAGCTGATACAAGGCAGAAATAAAAGCTAGCAAAAGGTATTGGTGTTTGCCATGTTCTTAGACAAAGACCTGACATGAAATAAACAGAAATTTAACTGACTTAGTTCTGTTGGATCCATATCTTAGTGGAGCTCTAAATATTTTTCAGACAGCTAAAATCTGAACTAACCTTAGGAGCCAGAGGAGCAGGGGAAGGATGAGAACAACACAGGAAAGGGGTAGAAAAACTAAGTGTGTGTATAGCAGTTTTAGAGGTTTTATTACTATTATTGAGACTTTATGTTCTAGCTGTATTTATATTCTTCAACAATTAGATCTGGGCTAGTAATCATTAAATTCTTAAGCTTTCCATTGCACTAGCAATAAATTCCTGGCTTTATATAAAGGTATAATTTCTCTTTGACATAAACAAGATTTTGAGTGTAACACCATCTCCATCTTCATGATGGGCGCTTCTGGAGCTTGTTCCATGTGTAAGCAATTAAACATCTGGATTCATCTTCTTTGTTTCAGGTATTGCAACTGTCTCACCTGCTCACAGCTGTAGTGGTGAAGGTCCAGCTCCTTTCTAAACCCCACAGACTGTCAGGGGCAATACTCTGATGCTCATATAGTATTGTTCTCCATATATTATTTCAAATTTTTATGTCCCATATGAAGAGATGGACTAGGACTTCTCCTTCCACAATGCAGTGTTTCTGTACTTCTCTGTGTCTATAAGTGTTAGCCTATGCAAGTTCTGTGTGTACTGGAGAGTGAATGTCTAGCAGTAATTTCTGGAGACAAAATACTCTATCAGTCATATTCAGTTATTAAGAAACATATACAACATCACAGACCCTTTCTATTTCTATGATCACTCCAAAACATCTGTAAAAGTCTACATAACAAATATTAATATTTCAAAAAAATATAAATCATTCTAC
Organism: Nymphicus hollandicus; assembly: GCA_009823435.2. Classification (NCBI taxonomy): domain Eukaryota; kingdom Metazoa; phylum Chordata; class Aves; order Psittaciformes; family Cacatuidae; genus Nymphicus; species Nymphicus hollandicus. The sequence continues at coordinate 29,120 of WTXV02026421.1, read as the reverse complement.
T